>CAIGRN010046044.1:0-12155 GCA_903798345.1 Fraxinus anomala
CTTATTCCACAAACCTTCCAAAAATAATTAAGGAACTTAACATCTTTATCCGATACAATACTCATAGGTACCACATGTAAGCGCGCTACTTCTTTAAAGAATAAATCTGAAATATTAGTGGATTATCCGTTTTATGACATGGAATGAAAAATGTCATCTTACTAAATCTATCTACCACCACAAATATGAAATTTCTTCCTTTTTTAGTCATAAGTAAACTCAACACAAAATTCATAGACACATCAACCCAAAGCTCAATCGGAACGGGTAATAACGTATATAAACCTTGAGGTAAGACCTTTGACTTTTCCCTTTTACAAGTGATGCATCAACTACAAATCCGATCAATATGAACTTTCATCTTAGGCTAATAAAAGTATTAATTTAACATATTCAAAGTCTTCTTAATCCCAAAATGACCCATTAAATATCCACTATGTGCTTCACGTACTAATAATTCTCTCATTGAACACCTAGGTATAGATAACTTATTTTCCTAAAATAAATATACATCATGCCTAAAGAATCTATCTATAGCACATTTGTCACATGAATAATATATATTAGAAAAGTCTGGATCATTAGTATAGATATCCTTAACATATTCAAATCCAAGCAATTTAGCACCTAAAGAAATTAGAAGTAGATACCTCCTTGACAATGCATCTGCTAACATTTTCTTTATCTTGTTTGTACCGAATAATATATGGAAATGTCTCGATAAACTCCATCCACCTTACATGTCACTTGTTTAGTTTTCCTTTACCTTTTAAATGTTTCAAGTACTCATGATCGGAGTGATTCACAAACTCCTTTAACCATAGGTAGTGCGTCATGTCTCCAAAGCTTGAACAAGTGTATACAACTCCTTATCATAAATAGGATAGTTGAGAGCTGCTCCACTTAATTTTTCACTTAAGTAAGCTATTGGCCTTCATTTTCCACGTCAAAACAGCTCAAATACATATTCCCAAGGCATCACATTTAATCTTAAAAGTATTGTAAAAGTTAGGTAGTGATAAAATCGGTGCAGTACACTACCTATCCTTAATAGTATTAAAAGTATGTTCTTGTTCAACCCCCAACGAAATCCTATACTTTTCTTTACAATCTCCGTGAGTGGTGTGGCAAGTATGTTAAATTTTTTAACAAAATGCCTATAAAAGCTAGCTAAACCATGAAAACTTTTTACCTCAATTATGCTTTAGGTGTTAGTCACTCCTTGATAGCTTTGATTTTTTTCTCATCCACTTCAATACCCGTTCCACTAACAACATAACCAAGAAAACAACTTTTTTCCATCTAAAATATACACTTTTTAAAGTTAACATAAAATTGTTCTTGTCTTAAAACCACAAACATACATCTTAAATGTCTTATATGCTCGTTCAAATTCTTACCATATACCAAGTTATCATCGAAGTACACTATTACGAATTTACCTACATATGCTCGCAAGACATAATTCATTAGTCTCATAAACGTATTTGGTGCATTAGTAAATTCAAATGGCATGACTAACCACTCATATAAACCATACTTAATTTTAAAAATAATTTTTCATTCATCCCTCTCTCTCATTCTAATTTAATGATATCCACTTTTAAGATATATTTTACTAAACATGCGCAATCCATGTATTCATCTAATATATCATCTAATCTAGGTATATGATGACGATACTTTACCGTTATGTTTTTTATCGCTCGATAGTCTGTGCACATTCTCCAAGTCCCATCTTTCTTTGGCATAAGTAGCACTGGCACGTCACTTAAACTCATGATTTCCCTTACATACCATTTGCTCAACAATTCTTTCATTTGCCTTTGAAGTTCATTGGTCTCCCTAGGATTACTTCGATAAGCTGACATGTTTGAAATGACAGGTTCTAGTACGAAATCAATTGGATGCTCGATGCCTCGAATGGGTTAACCCACTTTGGTATGTCCTCCGAGAAACAAGTCTTTGAAGTCATGCAACAAATAAGTAACCAAACTAGGGAGGGATGTTTTAGATTCCTCAAAGTTGGGGAGTGATTTCTTGTAAACCAACAAGATCATATGTTGATTCTCAACTGCTACCATCTTCAACTCACTCCCTTTTGTAAAGAAATTCACTTTCGATTTTTCTCTCTCCTTAGAATACTCATTTTCTTTACTTCCTTGTGGCTCTACTCTTTTTTTCTCACAATTAGCTATCTCACTTTTTTTTCTCTCTTGCCTTCTTGTCGTGAAATATCAACCTCAGTCTTTTTTTCTCTCATTTTTTTTCTCACTTTTCAACTTGATTTGATCTTCATAAACTTGTGTTGGTGTTAACAGCGCAACAGTAATAGATTTCTCATCTTTAGTAAAACTTTATCCATTTTTGTACCCATCATGCATCACCTTCATATCATATTGCCATGGCCTCCTCAATAAAATATGCCCGACATGTATAGGAACTACATCATACATCATGTCATCACGATACCTCCCAATTGAGAAACTCACCAACACTCGCCTATTCACCTTCACATTTTCACATTCATTCAATCGTTTCAATTCGTATGGCCATGATGTTTTAGCATATTTAATATCAATTTCTCAATAAGTGTAGTGCAAGCCACACATTGGTACAACTATCCCCGTCAATAATCATACCACATACCTTATTATTGACTTAAAATCTCGTGTGAAATATGTTCTCCCTTTGTTGCTCCAAGTCATCCACTTTGATTTGAGCACTAAGAGCTCACCTTGTAATCAACAACTCTCCCACTGTATACTCAACTTTCTAACCATCACTAGCATCCTCCAAATCCAGCATGTTTCACTGACCACTTTTCCATTGTCTCGCAAAATCCTCGCCATTTTGTTTGAACAAACACCTAAAGCATTTGATATTTCGATTCCTATGGGGCTGGAGATCAGCTTTGGGTGTAGCTTTTCTAGCAATTTCCTCTCTTCCTTTCGATAGCTCAGTTATATTATTTAAAACATCAAAATCACCTCTATTGTTATTCTACTTCGATTTCCAAGAGAAGTTACAACTCAATGGATATCTAGCTACTCCCTTCATCTTCAAATGTCTCTCCACCTTTATAGTTACATGTACCATGTTCTCCAACTCCACATAATGTTGTAGTTTTATCACATTAGCTACATCACTATTTAAACCATTTAAAAATTGGGTCATGATATCCTCATGATCCTCCTCAACATTCGCTCTAATCATGACAATTTTCATTTCTTTGTGATAATCATTTACTCTCCTAGATTCTTGATAAAGACTTTATAATTTTTTATAAAGGTCTCTATAGTAATTATTCGAAAAAAACTTCTTTCCCATGATAGCCTTCAATTCTTCCCATGTCGCAATAGGCCTCTCACGATTTTCCATCCTAAATGTTGCTAGTTGATATATCAAATGATAGCATAATCAGTAAATTTAACGACATTAAGTTTTACCTTTTTCTCCTTCGAGTAGTTGTGGCAGTCAAATATAAGCTCTATCTTCTTTTCCCACTCCAAATATGCATCTGAATCGCTACTTTTTTTGAATGAAAGAATTGTCATTTTAATATTGTTCATATTTATATCAACTCTATTTTCAACTCTATCTATAACCGTCCTATCATGCTTATCTCATTTATTCCTCATCCTTCCTATTTCAACCGCCACTAATGAATCTTCATCAATTACACTACCCGCTTCATTTTCACTACTAGTATCCGCTCTAGGATCCCACATACCTTACCTCCTCGTGTTAGGAACTTCCATAGGTTGTTCCTTACGCAAGTTAGCAAGTAAGGTGTCCGGTCTTTCCATCCACGCCTCTTGCCTATTCATTATATCTCTCATATCACCAAACAATATTTCAAATCGTCGTATCATCTACTCTATCATGATGACTTGACTATTCTTCAAATTTGAAGTAGAATTGTCTCTGTTAGGCATTCTAAATCTAGAATAATATATGCTTTACGTGTTACGCTCATATATCACTTAATTTGACTTTTTTCCTCTATTGGTCTCAACACTCTGCATTTTCCCACTAAACGCTTCCTTACAAGTGCTTCAAATAATTAATTTGATCTCAATAAAAAAAAATCAATCATTGTGGAGTTCAAACAAATAATTGAGCAAGAAAAGCGACTCTAAATTGATCAAAGAAGTAGGAATTTGAATTTTGAATGGAAACGTAAAGGATAAATTCAAGAAAATGTTTCATGAACTCGAATTTGACACCTTTTGTTTTTGTAATTTTTTTTCTCTAAATGCGCACGAATTCAACAAAAAATCGAAAACTTCGAAAAGGAACTGATTTGGGCACTAATTTAGAGCACAAACAAATTTTGAACCTTTTTGGTAATTTAGTTGAATTGAATTACTTAAAAGATGAATAACACGAATAATGAAGATGAAGAAAACGGATAAGGAATTAAATAATATAACTTTGATTTTTGGAGCCTAAGCTACGATACCAATTTATGCGAACTTACATAGCAATTGAAGTTACAAAACCCACGACAAATTAGATCAAACTCAAGAAAAGTAAGAATCGATGTTTGAAAAACTCGACCCAATAAATTATTGAGTCAAAGAACCGGGACAATCGCCAGCAATATTTTGATCCCATGATCACAAAACTTATGAATTTTACTTAAATTGTTGAACGCCACAAGAATTTAATTCTTGATAAGTTCGAATTTAATTCAATAAAGAACGAGTTGAAAGAAATATGCCTCGCAATAATATCTTTCAAATTGTGTGTTTTTATAATGAAAAGAATAATCATATTTATATGAAATCCCTAAAACCTAAATAAAGGGGAATTAAGTCTCAAAAAATATCAAAAAGATATCATAAAAGAGTTTTAACTAAAATAAAAGTTTAGACGAAATTTGAAAAAACGTGTCCTAATTTTGCACTATGCGACCGTATGGGTTTATTGCATGCGGTCACATAGGCCAGTCTTCCGCCCTCATTCTGGTCGTGGTTTGGAATACTATACAGTAGCATAGTTAACCTTCACAACTTCATTGTCCCTTGCTTGAATCAAGTTGATCCACCTTGTTCATTTTTTCAAGCCCAATATGAAACTTGTCATTTGCTTGTTGTGATCGATGTTTTATCTACCGTATCTTGAACAAATAATCACAAGCCCTTTTTGACCTTCTTTGCTCGTGACCTAGTCATTGGTCATTGCTCAACGGGTCTTGGTCCTTGTTAGCTACCATACCATTGTTCTAATCAAGTTGTGAGCATCATAAAACGTGTAGTAAAAAAATTGTTATTTTTGACTAAAATTTTGATAAACTTTTTAGTTGAACCAAATATTTATGTTTAATTATTATAATAGCGTGCCCTGACATGTGGGATAAGTATTATGTCATATTTTTATATATTTTTATTGAAAATATATGAAAAATAAATAAGAGTCTGTATGAACCTTTTTTTTAATAAAATTGTATTTTGAAACAATATTTTGATGAAAAATGCGTGTTAAAAAATAAGGAAAGATTTTAGGTTTGCATGTAATATTATTTTATTAAAAAATGTGTAGTTAAGAATAAGAAAGAAAAAAATATATTTTAGAAATAATGGGATGATTAAGTCTTTTTATGTACTTTTAATTTGTAAAATAAACCATTCTAACTAATGAAATACTAATAATAGGATACGGTGAAAAATATTTGAAAACTTAGCCAAAAATGCCTTTCCTCAAGAAACTGCACCAAAGGCAACTGAAGAGGGTAATTGAACGTCATAAGGACGTTTCCTTTTTAAACTACTCATTAACAGTTAACACAAGTGGAAACAAACAAGGCCTTATCGGAATCCAGATTTATAAAATAAGTGGTCCCATCTTAATTTGTAAACCCTAGATTCATGGAATTAAATGGCAGATTGTCTATAATCTTCACCGCTTGGCTGACTCCCTTAATGACTTACCTTTTCGAACTTTTTCCTTTTTCATAAGCATTACCTGAAAAAAAGAATATAAAAGCCTAGGGTTTCTACTTTTCCTACATTATCCAAACGTCAATTTTCCTCGACATTTAGCTTAGAAATTAGCTCGGGTTTTGGTGTTGTTGATCTCACTTTCTTTCCGCGACTTTCTTTCCGCGTTACAATTTTGTATGTTCTGGGATTTTTTATGTGTCTTGTCAGCTGTTTGAAGATGGGATTTTGAAGGGAGATTCTTCTAGGGGAGACTATTGGGGGTCAAAAAAGTTGAAAATGATGTTCTTTTATTTTTGGAGTTTGCTGTTCTGGAAACGTACATGTGAAGCAATTTAGTGTGTTTTTTTTGTCAGTTCTACATTATTTTCCCAATTGTGGAGTTCAGTTCATCAATTGCTAGCTTTAGCTGAGTCGACACGAATTTTCTGGATCTTTCTGCACATGTTATATGCCATTTGCTTGCCCGGAATATGTGAATTCATTAACTGGGATTGTTACTCGTGGCTCTAGATAGTGGAAATTAAGTTAGATCAAATCTTGCTTTATAAGTATGGAACTTAGTGACGTAGCATTATTCTTTTGGAGATATGGACTTATCCCATCACTGGTTAAAGGTCATCAATAGCAGAATTTAGGGAATTTTGATGAAATATTGATTTTTATTATTGCGGGATTTGGCTTATATGAATTTTTGTTGTAGCTGATTGGTGATCAGGATTTTGAAGGGTTATTTAAGTGATGGAGGATATTGGGTTGTTCAATCAAGGATGGAAATGGTTGCAATCAAAGGATTGTTACTGCGTAGCAAGTACAACTGCGAGCTGTTTGAGGGACAAGATGGGGATATTTATGGAGCGACATTGGCCCATGGTTTGCTGTGGCTGTGCAAGATTTGGGAGAGGTCTGCTGTTTTTGTTGGTTTACTGGAAGAATTGTTTTGTTACAGGCTTCCAGTCGTTTATTGGGCTGGGTTCCGCATCTCTGCTGGTCATTGTGTGGAGTTTCTTTCTCAGCTTAACATCAATGTCGTGTATTCTGTATGTGGTTCTTAGTATGGTATGCCTTTGAGTCTTTCTGATTCTTGTCTTGGAGCTTTTTTTCTTATTTCCTATCTCTGCTATTTTAAAACATCAGGATCTGCTTTTGTATTATATGATGTTGCCTAAACTTGATTAGTCTTAATTTTTGTTCTCTGGTTCCCGCATTTGACAAAGTCCATGTTGCAACCACTCTTATCATAGTTTTTGGATCTAAGATGAAGTTAATTGACGTGATACAGAGAGAAAGATTCCAAGAAACGTCACCTGTGATATAATTTCAATAGTTAATTTGGTAGATAAATTGAACAAAACCAAAAATAAGACCCTTTAGGTGCAATGATTATAAAAGGTAGTGATGATCTTTCCATATGAAATAACTAGTGTTGGTTCAACTTAAAAGTCAATGGAACTTTTTTATATTTTGTTTAATAAGTTGTTATTCGTGCTTCACAATACTGCTTCTGCTATTACCACAAGTTCAAAATAATGATATCTGCAGCCATCTTTGATTGGGACAATTCCATATTGGAGATGGCATAAATGGTTTGTTTTGGCTGATGTGCTCTTAAGAGTTAAGACGCATGAATTTTTTTTGGGGAAAATAATGCATGGAAGGAGAATTATGAAACAGAACCCTATATTAATTAAGGCAAATAAGATTGTTAACATGTCATACAACATGTAAATGGCATGCACTGGTGCCACTATATGTCTTCCACTAATCTAAAAGAAACAGATAATGAGTCCAATATGATCCTAGCGAACTTTCCCAAATTAAATAGGACAGAAACTAACTTGCGTATGAGTATCTCCTTTGTTGAACAATGAAAACATTTTGCATACTGCAGCATCCATTTCTCACCTTGTCGAAGTAATAACCTATAGCACTTGGAGCATGTTTGAGCCCCATTTTTTGCAAAAAAATGGATTTTGGAATAGTGTTTTGATGGAGAATGTGTGATTAAAAAATAAGGAAATTTTTTGGAATTGCGTGTGATATTATTTTATTGAAAAATATGTAGTTGAGAGAGAGAGAGAGAGAGAGAGATGTATATTGAAAATAATGGGGATCAAAAAAGCTCTTAGTTTAAGCTGTTTTAGAAGATGCTGGTTTCAACAATTTGTTATATTGTTCATTCTAGATGTCGGATAGTTTTTTTTCTAGAACACCCCCTATGACGAGCTCCAGATAGCCAATATATTGGCTGGTGCATTGCTGATAGACCATGCTTTTGTATTGTATAGCCGATTTAAAATTGGATACTATAAATTCTTTTCATGAGGCTTGTCCAATCATTACGATTGCATGGCATGATTTATTCTTGTACTTCAATATGATTATTTCTTGTAGATGTTGGGTTCTGCATTCCTTTTTTGTGTTAGCATGAATGTTATTTGCTGGGGAATTATATCCTATATTTGTAATCATTTTCAAACGAATGGACTCCTTATGAAGTTACTATGAACTTTCTCTTTTAACAGTTTGAGAATCATTCTCATTGTTCCATGTATTTTTCCAGGGAGCTGCAGGGGTTGCAGTTAAGTACTTAGGCTACAGTCCTGGACTTTTTATTGTGGGACTCTTTGCCATTCTAGTTTTATGGATGTATGCTAACTTCTGGATAATGGGTACATTATTCATACTTGGAGGTAAATTGTGGTTCTCTTCTTTTAAATTAATATGCTTGCACTTTTCAAATTTTTGGTTTACATAACAAACGTTATCTTATCCAAAGGATTTGTCTATGCATGAGGATTAAAGGATAAAAGTTTAGGATTTTTCGTGAATGTCGGCATCATCCACCTACTCATCTTCTTACTTCTATTTCAGGCTTCTGAGAAACAAGTTTTTCTTAAACCCTGAATGTTTATCTTGCGTTTCATGTTCACACCATCGTCTTTCTGTAAACAGGTTACTTATTTTCCTTGAATAATGCACAGTTGGTGGTTTTGATGGCAACCATATATGCATTATATTATGTCAAAGTTCAAGTTGGATGGCTTGGAGTTTTCCTCTCAATTAATCTTGCATTCCTGTCAAATGATGTACTGTGCTGCTTGATCGAGTGGTATGATAGTTTGAGTGAACGCACCACCTGTGAAGAGCATAAAGAATCTGAGCCATTCACAGTAAATTTCTCCACCGATTATGAATATTCAACGAGCATTGATGAAGAAGAGAAGTTGCACTCCTGTAAATCATCCAGCAAACCTGCTAATACTTCGTCTTTTGTTGAAAAACTTGAGGGCGCTGCTGCTAAGCAAGTGGTCAAAGAAGAGGGGTATTCAGTTAGTGAGATGAAGCGGATTTTAAGCAGTGCTGATCACTATGAATCATTGGGATTTCCCCGTCACAAGAAAGTTGATGTTATGTTGCTGAAAAAGGAGTACCGGAAAAAGGTACGCTTAGTTTGACTCTGCCTCAATAACTGTTTATCTTGCCTTTGCTTGCATATACTGCGTGTTGACCACCAAAATCCACTAATTTTGATTCGAGTAATGTTATTTATCATCATGATGATAGAACATCGGTGATACGACAACATATTATCCCTTACGTTTCTCTCTCTCTCCTCCCCTCCTCTCTCATAAAAATTAAACTGCCAATCCCATTATTCCACATAAACTGCCATATCACCGATGTTCCATTATCATAATGATAAATAACATTATTCTTATCTTGCCTTTGCTTGTAGATTCCGCACGTTGGCCACAAAAAACTCTAGGTGTCTTTTCCAAAATTGGGGGCTAAGATAGTAGTATTTGATGTGATGCAATAGGCAACTGCTAATTTTTACTTTGGCAAAGAAATGAAATGGTAAAATAAATAGAGAGACAAGTCCCAACTCATCTACTTCACTAAATGTTAAAAAAATTGAGGTCATATAAGTCCATATTTAATAAGTTACACCTGCAAGTTAATCTATCTCCATTTTAGTTTTGGTGCTAAGGTAAAAAAATCTTACTCTAAGAAAATTATTACCTACAATTCAAACATCAATCTTCCTCTTGTTCTCAGTGTCTATAAAACAAAAAACTCTAAAGAAGCGAGGTACAATAAACACGATATAGGGTCATTTGAAATTGTTTTGGTTGCTTATTTAGTGAATAAATTGATCCATGCGTCTGGAAGTGCATGCACTCTCGAATGTAAAATTAGTTGTGGCCAAGTTACTATATTCTAGCATGAAATTGCTGCCGTCATCTAATTTAAACTTTATAGGCAAGCATGCTTGTTTATTAAGGAAGCTAGAGTTGTTTAGTTATGCTTACACAGGTTAGTATAGCTATTCCTTGTAGCTCTGTTATTATTTTGATTGGTTCAAAGCAATTATACATTTTAAGTAAGTTTGTGATAAAGTTCGAATAAGTCCAGATTTTAAGGTGACTGAATTAGGGGAAGTTATATCTCTTCTTTTTGTGCACGTGCCTCTGTGCACAAAATGTTTACTTTTCTTTTCCTTCTATTGATAGGTGTGTGTGTGTATATGTGTGTGTGTGTGTGTATATATTTCATTGATTGAGCATGTAATAAATCATTCAACCTAAATTCTAAGTTTTCCCTAATCCATATATACTTCTTCTCGGACCTATAAAGATATATTCAATGGTGTGTATATGTTGAACTGGAAATAGTGTAGTCAAATTTCTATTGTTGAAGACTCGAAGAAGTTGTGTGTGGTTATCAATATTGTCGTGAGTTATGATGTACGCTGCAGTGTCTTCTGTTTAGTAGACTTAGTTTTTGCATATTTTATTTAGGCCATGCTTGTGCATCCTGACAAAAACATGGGAAGTCCACTGGCAAGTGAGTCCTTTAAGAAACTTCAATGCGCATACGAGGTATCTGTCAATATTCCAATATTTTAAATTTTTTAGCTATTTCTTAAGTGTCTGAGATGGGAGCTGAGGCTCTAGTGTTCAATTTCCACTTACATAGGCATTAATGCCCAGGTTCTTTCTGACACGGTGAAGAAAATGGACTATGATGAGAAACTCAGAAAGGAAGAATCTAAGAGTGTAATGCAGAAATCACCTAGCACTTCACATCAGGTAGAATTATACGGTTGGGCTATCTTAGCTCAAATTGTCTGTAAGTCCATTTTTTGCAATATTTTTACGAGGAATGAAGTTTTTAACTACCATTAATGTGAATCTAGATTAACATGTTTTGGAGCGACCAAATTTGATAATTTTCGCATCAGATGTACTTCTTGTGGAATTTCATAACAATTCGTAGTTAAGAATGTGGACGATCATTCTTATCCTTATGATCATATATTGCAAATGTTTCAAGTATATGTCAGATGTGCAACTTAAATAAGACGAGAGTTTATAATTGTCTTCACTAAAAGTAGTTTTTAAACACATTCAGATTTTTTAAAATGACAATTGAATCCGTATTTTCATGACTAAGCCTTTAAATTTTGCTTGTTGGCTGGGTGTACATATAAATTACATTAACTTTGCTTCATATATTCAAATATATAACTTGCGTAGAAGATTGATGTCTGTACTCCATGATGAGCAGGATACTACTGATTTTTTTTCTGAGGAGTCGAGGTGCATACAATGCACAAAGTGTGGCAATTCACATGTCTGGGTCTGCACCAATAGGAAAAAGGACAAAGCAAGATGGTGTCAGGTTAGGCTTATTTCTTCGAAGTGGTAAAAATGCCGTAGCTTGTGTGGTCTGTGTATACTGATTGATGACATTTCTTGGGTAGGATTGTTGTCAATATCATCAAGCCAGAGATGGTGATGGATGGGTTGAGTACAAAGGATCAATAGTGTTTGATCAATCTGAAAAGGTATACTTCATTCACAGAACTGGATGGTTTCATTGTTTTTGATGTGTTTGAAGTTGANAGTTAATATTTGGATTTAATTACACTCAACGTGTTAAATGTACTTAAACTATTCCAGATTCGTTAGCGTTGCTTGTGAGGAATTTATAGTACTATTAGTAGTCACCGAGTCAGTCAGGAGCTTTGTGGCTTATGGACTTTGGAGCTATTTATGCCTATTCATCTTATATGAGCATGGTTCATTATGCACTTTCTTACTTTATATTATACTCAACGTCCTTGTTGTAAAGATTTAAAGAAGTATGCTTTCCTATCGCTAAAGTATACTTTTGACTACAAGCTTCCTCATAACACCAAAA
>CAIGRN010046054.1:0-15508 GCA_903798345.1 Fraxinus anomala
ATTTCTATATCGAAACTTGATGCTTGTGTTTTTTGCTTTAATTTTGGTAATGGAATGATTGAATTGTTTTATTATTCTCATTTGATTGGAAATTGCCTTTTATGTGATGGTTTATACAAATTGTCATTGGCTCATTTTGGTGAAGTGTCATGTGTTACTAATGTGGCAAAGAAAATGTCTCTAATCCGTGAATTATTCTCTATGTTGTGACATAAGCGGTTAGGGCACATTTCAACGAAAGTATGGAGATATTGGTAAAAGTTGAGATATTTCCTTCTCTAGACTTTTCTAATTTGACATTTGTATAGATTGTATAAGAGGAAAGGTTCAAGTAGGAGTGATGGTATTTTTGACTTGATATATATTGATATAAGTGTACCTTTACCTTCCACCATATGTAAGAACAAATATTTCATAACTTTCATTGATAATTTCTCGTGCTATGGATATGTTTACTTGATTAATGGTAAATCCCAAACTCTTGAAAATTTTAAGATTTTCAAAATGGAAGTAGAAAAACAATGTGGGAAAAGTATCAAAGTTGTGAGATTTAACAGTTGTGTTGAGAACTATGGAAAGTATGACGAGTTTGGTCAAAATATAGATGATTTTGCAAAGTTTTTATAAGGGTATGAGATAGTACCTCAATATACCATGCTAGGGACACCCGAGCAGAATGATGTTTCTGAAAAACATTATTGAACTTTGAAGGATATGGTCAGAAGCATGATGAGTAGAACAAATTTGCTAAAGTATCTATATGGTGAAGCTTTGAAAACTGCTATATACATTTTGAACAGAGTTCCAGTAAAGTTGTTGTAAATACACCTTTTGAATTATTGATAAAATGTAAGACAAGTTTGGCTCATTTTAGAGTTTGGGAATGCCCACCCGAGGTTAGGATTTATAATCCTCTTGAGAAGAATTAGACCAAAAATCCATTATTGGTTACTTTATTAGGTACCTAGAGAGATCAAAAAGATATAAGTTCTATTGTCCCAATCGGTACCAGAATTGTTGAGTCCATCACTACTAAATTTTTGGAGAATGATTTTGGTGATAGCAGAAGTTCTACATTGAAGGAACTTTTTGTTGACCAAATCAAGTTGTGGTTCCAGTTCCTGTTATACATGAAAAAATTATATCTCAACCAGTTGAAATTGTTAATGAAGAACTTGGGCACCAAGAGGAACTTCCGATTTCACCTCCAACAATATTGAGTTTGTTTCTGAGCCACAAGTCAAAAGATCATAAAGGGAAATGAGGTATGTATTACCCAGTGATTACATTCTGCATTTATTGGACAGTAATTTTAATGTTGGGCATATTGTTGATCCTATTACTTTTAATCAAGTATTGTCAAGTCCTGAGTTACATACATAGATAAATACTATGGAAGGGAAACTATTTGAACTTCCTCCAGATGCTAATACCATGGATAAATAGTGAATCTTCAAAAAAAAAAAATTGGACTTGAAAGGGAATATTGGATGAAAGAAGGCAAGATTGATTGTAAAATGGTTCACCAGCAATAGAGCATTGACTGTAATGAAACCTTCTCACCTGTTTCATGTAAAGATTCTTTTCAAATTATCATGGTACTTTTGGTATACTATAATTTAGAGCTTTATCAGATGAATGTTAAGACAACCTTTTTTAATAGAGATCTTTTTGAAGAGGTTTACACGAGAGAACTTAGAGGTTTTGTTGTGAAAGGAAAAGAAAACTTGATATGTAAGTTGAACAAATCTTTATGCCTCAAGCAACAATCTCGACAGTGGTATTTGAAGTTTAATGAGGTTGTGACTTCTCTTTATTTTGTTGAAAATACAGTTGATCAGTGCATTTATCTCAAGACCAGTGGGAGAAATTTTATTGTTCCTGTACTATATGTTGAAACATTTTACTTGCTAACTGTGACTTGAGATTATTTTATGAGACAAATAAAATGTTATCTGCTTATTTTGAGATGAAAGATCTTAGAGAAGTTTCTTATGTGCTTGGAATTGAAATATAGCGTGAAAGAAATCGTGTTTTATTTGGACTTTCTCATAAGGCTTATATATGGAGTGTTCTAGAAAATGTTTTATATGTAAAACCGTGCACCGGTGATGTGCCTATCAAAAAACGGGATAAGTTTAATAAAGCTCAATGTCTAAGGAAATCTATGAAGATGATACCACAAGTTAGTGCTGTGGGGAGCTTGATGTATGCTCAAGTTTGTACTAACCTGCTATAGCATATGCAATCAGTGTTCTTAGTAGGTTTCAGTCGAATCCAGAAAGTAGCTAAGAAAATTATGCGATACTTGAAGAAAACTGAAGGTTATATGCTTACTTTCTAGCGTTCAAATCACCTTGAAGTGGTAGGATACTCAGATTCTGATTTTGCTGAATGTCAAGATGATTTGAAATCAACATTAGGTTATATTTTCATGTTGGCTAGTGGTGTTATCTCTAGGAGAAGTGTTAAGCAGACTCTAGTGACATCTTCTACTATGCTGGCTGAATTTGTGGCATGTTTTTGAGCCACGGTTCAACCTTTTGGTTAAGAAATTTTATTTCTGGGGTGAAAGTTGTTGATTCCATCTCAAAGCCAAGTACTATTTAGTGTCGCTGTGTTCTTTTCAAGGAATAATAAAAGTTTTGGTGAGTCAAAGTACATTGGCATCAAATATTTGGTGATTAAAGGTAGAGTTAAGGAAGGATAAACGAAAATAGAGCATATCAATATAGAGGCGATGATTGCAGATCCTTTGACTAAGGGACTAGCTCCAAAAGTTTTTAAGACAGATGTTGCTAAGATGGGTATTGTGGAAATCTTTGATATTTTTGGTTAGTGGGAGTTATTTATGTAAAAGAACTACATTTTGACCTGATCTATTCACAGGGTAATTAGGCAACCGATATGTTTTTCAAGTACAGTCCATTCTAATAATAAAATATATCACCCTTATCCATAACTATTTTTGAGCATGTATTTGACTAATATCTTTTATTATGATATTATTATGATTTCAAAATATAACGGATAAAGACATAAGATTAGTCTCTTTTATAGACATGTAGCTTTATTTGGATTTAAAGCATTATGAAGACCGATATGAATTAAAGCAGTTTTCGATCACATTTGGTGCTAAATTCATACTACATACTACCACATTGCTTGGAGGATAGGGATCCATGTAGACAAGAATGTTAGCATTTGCAACTGTGGAATGATCTTACATTGTTTAAATGGTGTAACGACTTCCATATTCGATGTTGACATTCTTGTTAGATTGAATTATGTTTTCTAAGGTGATCATTGGAGTTATAAATGTATGCCATTTATATAGTCTAACCCGAGAGTCAAAAAGTTTTGTTTTATTATTTAATAGTAATTAAATGTTCGCCTGAGTGGGTATTAGAATAATTTCAAAATGTGTGCTTCCCATTTGATTAAAAATTTTATGGTTTAAAAGAGGGGTTAGATGTGTAGCTCATAATGATACTATGGTTAAGTTCAATATATTGAATGATCACTTGGGCTCGTTTACACCTTAGTTATATAGGGTTATATCCTATGTAATATGGTAATTTAAGTATGTGGGCAAAAAAGAAACCCTAATTAGGGTTGGAGTCATTATGAGACGGCTCAATAGATTTCTATATAGGAGGCCAGGTCCCCTCTCCTCTCCGTACGTGTTTTTATTGGCTTATCTTATTGACAACTAATACTTTTCAAGGACCAAGAAGCGAAACATTTAGCTACTAATATTTGCATTCAATATGTCATTTACAGGTACATCTCTTTAATTATGAATTTAAAGACGCGATTCTTATTTTTTGGTATTATTATTATTATTATTACTACTACGCACAACAAATTTATGTTACAAGGATACGAGTATAGATTAAAGGGAGAAAATAAAAAGACATAATGAAAGAAATTCGACGACACCAGAAGGAAGACTCTTTCATCATTTTTAATTTTTAATTTTTTGCATACATAACAAGCTAATGCTATTGCGGGTTGTCCATTTTCTAGTTCATAACAATTCGAACAAATGGGTGGAAGTCCTACAAAATACTCACTACTCGAAATACTTTCACAAAAATAAAAAATATGTGGACATTAGGTTCGATTCTTCATATTTGGATTAGATGGGGGTAATTATCCATTTGTAAAAATTTAATAGGTCGGATATCTCTACTCTTAGCTTTTTGAAAATTTTGTGATTTTAATTTAAACTTTAGACTCCAAAGAAATAAGGGAAAAAAAGCGTAAATACAATACCCTAAATTCACATTGATGCAACGTAAGCTTCAGATTGGAAGCGAATGCCATGTAGGCTCACAACAACACTGCACATGGTCACTATGAAATTATCCACGCTCTTTCGAATAATCAGAGTTGAATAGGCTAAACCATGACCATCACTAGTGTTACATCATCCCTCGAATGTGACCTTTCAACTACGAGCTTCAAAAACAAATCTTTTTTTTAAAAGATACTTTATTTCAACCTCGATTGTGACCTTCCAACAACAAACTTTTATTTAAAAGAAACTCAATCCTTGTTTGAAAACTATTTTTCCTCCAAATTCATTTTAACTATATTCTTAAAGTAAAATTACTTCCACGTTTTCTCGGATTTTTTTTTTTCTAAAATGTTATCGAGTTGATCTTCGTAAATTACCAATTTTATACCCAAAAAAGTTATTCAATAATAAAGTGATAAAAATGGGAAATATTTATTCTAGAGTCCTCAATCAATTCAAAATAGAGCAAATATGTTTCTAACTTTTCAATTTTGTAATACTTTGATCCCTACCATTAAAAAGTTTCAAGTGCCTAATTTTTTTTAATGAACACTTAATTTTACTTTATTTTAAATAAAGGAAAAGGAAAAAGAAATGGAAATGGAAAACAAGAAATATAAAAATCATTCTCAACCTGTCCCTACAAAATGAAATGATGACACATAATGCCAAAAATGTTGAAATTTTTATGAATAGAATTGGCATTGTAGATGGAAAATATTAGAAAACTAGTAATTCTAATTTTACATTCAAATATATTCCATTTTACAATTTTTGAATAGAAATAACATAGAAGAATCATATTGACAAAAGTTATTGATATTGTAAGAGGAACAAAGCAACGAAATATCACACATCTGAAACTCGAGAAGGGCAACTATGGCTAAAAATTATCAAAGCATTAGTGTTGTGGATTGAGAAAGGTTGCTAATTTTTTCCTCCTCATTTCTATCCTTTTTAATTTTTGTAATTTAAAGTAAGTGTTTTCCAATTTAATTATTTACTAAATTAGTGATCTGACTGGACCCTTTAATGTTAATGAACAACTTTTACTCATAGAAAATTCAAGTGTAATAAACTTAAAAGATTAGAGAAATACTTTACATCAGATTAGGAATGACAACAGAGCTGATCAGTGTTAGGGACATCTTCCCCCACTTCCATCCCATTCTCCCTTATTTTCATATTCCCAATGTTCCCACCCGGCTAACCTAGTTAAGTATGGAATCTCCCTTCCCCATTTGGGTAATCGAGTGATGCATTGCTCGATTTCTATCCACAATTCATATTAAGCCCTTGTTTGGTGGGAATTTAAATTAGATTTTTAATAGATTTTGATAAAAATTAATAAAATATATGGTCAAAAAGTTGAGAATTCCAAGAAATATGTGATTAAAATTAATTATTAACTAGAACTTAAATTAAAATTTAAATTATAATCCCTACTAAATAAAGGCAATATAAAATATTATAAACTCACTTTCCAGATCGTAAAACCTAAATAAATTGGGGAACCAAAATGTAATTTTCTATGAAAATAAATATATTGATAATTTAGAACAAATATCATACACCACGCACACAATGTACTACGTCATGACATTATTTGGCACATTTCAAATTGACCACGACTTCCATTACTGCCGCGCAGCACCACCAGTTCCACCGCCATGAAACAAAAAAAATGGCCGTATAAATTCGGTAGACCTCAATTCACAGCCCTCCCTTTCATCGATAAACCCCACAAAAATTTCACCAAAGGTCCCGAATCCCATCAACTAAATTTCACTTTAAAATCATCCAACTCATCATCGTTTTCATCGTCATCGAAGTGTAACGACCCAGATTTTTCTTCGCTCCCTTATGATGTTTTAGCTAGAATCGCCGCGTCATTTTCCTTTCGCAATTTGCAGTCGGCGTCGCTGGTATGCAGAGCGTGGAGGGACGCGCTTCGGCCGTTGAGGGAAGCCATGCTGTTCTTGAAGTGGGGCAAGCGTTTCAAGCACGGACGCGGAGGAGTGAAACACAATTTGAAGAAGGCCTTGGATTCCTTCTTGAAAGGAGCGGCGCGTGGGTCCACGATGGCAATGGTGGACGCCGGGTTGATTTATTGGGAAATGGGAAAAAAAGAATAGGGTATTTCTTGGTATAGAAAGGCAGCTGAGCTTGGTAACACTACTGGCCAGTGTAATTTGGGTATTTCGTATTTGCAAGGTATTTATATTTCAGCTTTTACTTATTTTTGTGTAATTTGATGTATTCAGTATTATATATTTTCAATTTTGAATTAATTCGAAGTGGGTTGGTTTAGATTGTGATGAAAGTTTAGTTATTAGGCTAAGCTTTGAATTAGGAATAGCAAATTAAGTTCTTTGACTGGAATTCTATTGTCTCTATTTGGTGGACAGTTCATATAATTGACTCAGAAAGAAATGTACTTACATCTCTCAGATATTTCGTGTGGTTACATGTCAAGAAGGAACAATTGGAATAGAAGGCCTATTTCATCAACATTGAAGAAAGACGTCCATTTGATTTCATCAACATTGAAGAAAGACGTCCATTTGAAACTATTTTAAGGTCCATTGTTTTTTACGTTTTCCTCTTTAAGGAGGTTATGTCGCATTTGATTACAACCTTAAAGATTGTAGAAATTTTAACAGCTTTCTACCGTGGAAATCTGTCTCCAGCGGTCAATATATTTATTTTAGTTAATCTGTCTTCGCTAAAAAAATTTCTATCTGCGATAAGTTAATGAGTCTTTCAGTGGAAGCAGTTAATAACTTCATTTACATGCCTGATTCATAAGCCTGTAATGAGGTAAATATCTTTTTGTGCTGATTCATCGACTATCTGCTATAAACGTTGAGAATGACTATTTTAGAATGAGTTCAGTTTCCTCTGTACACACATTTGTGGTCAAGTTCTTAGCAGCTCAAGCTTTTAGACTGAGTTATAAACAAGTAAAGAAAAGTGGTTAATCTGGTTGTTTTTGTTGCTTTGCTAAATATATAGAGAAAATACATGTACTAACTCTTTTGTGTAGGCTATTCACTTGAAGATGTGTCCTGTTTTTAGATGTCAAGGAGAATTTTTTTTTGTAATATCCATCAGCAGGTCCTGCGAAAATGATGTAAACCATTGTCAATGTCTAGTTTTCCATTTTGGGTTACTGGGGACAAGAGGCCTTTGAAGATAAGCATGTAAGCTGAGACACTTAAAAAAGTAATGTAGTTGAACTGAAGGATTGATTTTCGATCTGTTTCTTGCATCCTTCACCAGACATAGAGTAACCATGAAAATGAGATGGAGGTAACTGATAAGTATGAACTCAAATAAGCACAAACGTTCATGGTTAATACAAATAGTTTGTTTTTTCAGGGCGAGAAATGGAATTGTATTTGGAATGAACAGTTATAATAATGTGCAGTACTTTCGACAGCGTCTTTTCTATTATATTGTCCTGAGATGTGTAAATTGTGCAGCTGATCCTCCGAATACCAAAGAGGCAATTACTTGGTTATATCAAGCTTCAGTTGCTGGTCACGTTCGAGCGCAGTACCAACTTGCTCTTTGTTGGCATCAAGGTCGCGTGCTTGACCAAAACCTACAAGAAGCGGTATAATGTTGTTACACAACTTTTCTTACTCTTCGTAATCAATTTTTACAGTTGTAGAATATATATCTTGAAATCTCATCTTCATTTTTATTTTTATTTTTTTTGCTAATTAGATTCGCGGTTCATATTAATTTTTTCCCTTACTAGTCAAGTGGTAAGGTAGGGCGCTATTCGATGAAGAAAACAGACTTTAGGCAAGTGGTTCAGGTAGCTCAACTGGTTAGAGCGAAGGATTGAAAAAGGAGATAGAATAATCTATCCTTCAGCCCCAATTATTCTTCGAGAGTAAGCTGGTAAAGAGAGCAGATTTCCAGCTGCACGAAGCAGGCAACAAAACCTTCTGCCTCCCCCAGAGTCTCAAACCCATCTCTTCTTTTCAAAAGGAAGCTAGATTTCCTTTAAAATATTCATTTTAGGCGATTGTATTATGTTAATCTAGGCATAAAACTGCTACCTTATCAGAAATTACTTTTCTTGAGCTAATAATTTGTACANAAAGAGAGCAGATTTCCAGCTGCACGAAGCAGGCAACAAAACCTTCTGCCTCCCCCAGAGTCTCAAACCCATCTCTTCTTTTCAAAAGGAAGCTAGATTTCCTTTAAAATATTCATTTTAGGCGATTGTATTATGTTAATCTAGGCATAAAACTGCTACCTTATCAGAAATTACTTTTCTTGAGCTAATAATTTGTACACCACCTTGTTTGGCTAATCATATCTAGAGTTACTTGTTCTTTAGCAAACACGTACTCTTAATCACAGTTGAATAGTGGCCGAGGAATATCTGATACTCATGTAATTAAGATAGTTAAGGCCATCCATTTTGTAATAACTCTTGATAGCATATTGTTCTTTCGATATGGATTCTTATCGTAACTTTAACACACATGAATTTCTATATTCTAATCTTGACAGGCTCGCTGGTATCTAAGAGCTGCAGAAGGGGGATATGTTCGTGCCATGTATAATAGCTCCTTGTGCTACTCTCTTGGTGAGGGGCTGGTCCAGTCGCATAGACTTGCAAGGAAATGGATGAAAAAGGCAGCTGATCGTGGTCATAGCAAAGCACAGTTCGAGTATGGTTTGGGTCTCTTTTCTGTAAGTTACCAAACATCCCATTGTTTCATAGTAAAGTTCTTTTAAATGATGCAGATAGATGCTTTATGTGTCCACATTTTTGCTTGAGATTGAACTTAAAAGAAAAATAACAGACTTGTGAAAAGGGACTTTTAAATGATGCAGATAGATGCTTTATGTGTCCACATTTTTGCTTGAGATTGACCTTAAAAGTAAAATAACAGACTTGTGAAAAGGGTTTTCTTTTTTGTTTTCAAGATTTTTCTCGGTAAAACTGTGTATATTAAGATATCTTCAATACGTTTTAAAGAGAGGTGCGAGAAACTGATGGAAGTCATTGATGCTACTAATTGGTACTTGTTTGGCTAAGCTTGAAAGTAACTTTTAAGCTACTTTTTATCCAAACATATTTCAAAGTTACATTTTTTGGCACACAAATCTTTTGAAGAAAGTATATTTTTACTTATTTTTTATATTAAGTACTTCTGCATTTTATTTTACCATTTTGCCAAACTTGCTCTTGGACAGGAAGGGGAGATGATGAAGGCTGTTATATACCTGGAGCTTGCCACCCGAGCTGGTGAGACTGCTGCCGCTCATGTCAAAAATATTATAGTTCAACAATTGTCAACAACTTCGCGTGATAGAGCTATGCATCTGGCTAACAATTGGCATGCTATACCTTCGACCCTATGAACCTCATAGGCACATGTTCCTCACTTCACAATAAGCCTTCCTCGTTTTTCGTCTGATGTTATGATTTTCCTGTTAAAGCTTCTCTTTGTAATAGAATGTTTATATTAGAAGGAAAACAAGATGTTATATAGTTTCATACTTTTCTTCTTGTATGATTGTTGTTTAGTTGCAGATATTGTAAAATAATTGTGTGATGTAATTCAGTCTTGCTATCTCTTTGATCATAGTGTCTCGGTATGACGAAGTTACGCTTATTCTGTTCAATTTAACTTATCAAATGTGTTACCGGTGTGTAAATTTTGATGGACAGACAGCTTAAAAGTGCAAACCCACATAAATAGCAAGCCAAACACCAAAAGTATCAAATCTGCAGTCAAAATAGATGCACATACTGTGCACCACCACAGTTAACAATTTCTATACAAGAATAAATCAAATTGTTCATGTGCTGAGAAATAGAAAATTCCCAAGGATGCCATGAAAAATCAATTGGTGTTCTCTTTAATCGGTACCCCCTCTTAAGAAGTACATGTTGTAGTCTGACATAGCATTGGTATCTAATAAAACCCGATACTCGTTATTGTCTGATATAGCATTGGTTAAATCCTGGTAAAGCCAGGTCCTCGACTTATTTAAGGGGTGTAAGACTGCCTCTGAGGAAGCACACCTGAGTGATACACATTTAGATGGTACATTGCCTTGGATATCAACTCTTTCAATTCAGGATGTTGAGCAATCAACGCACGATCCGCCCCCTCAAGAACGTTCAAAACCCGTGATTGTTCCAAAGCTTCGCTCTTTCCAACGTGCAATCCAAGGTAACAGAGAAGAATCAATCCATGCAACTGTGCCCGCTCATTGCCCCTTAATAGTCTTAGTAGAGGTGGAACACCTTTGAACTCGATAATCGACTTGCAATGCTCCATGCACAGATAATTATCAGGACAAGCAAACTTCCCAAGTGAACAAGCAGCTTCTGCAGCCACGTCCTGATTCCCATGACTAAGTTGGTCGACTAACGGCCCAAGGACCCTAGTTTCTCGTGCTGGAAATGTTCGAGCTAACGAACCTATCGCCCTTATAGCTGGAATTCGCAACCACGAGTTATCAGACTCTTGAATCAACCTTAAGAGCTGATCGACAACTGCTTTAGCAGCAGCAGAACTCGTCTTGAAAGCTACCCTTCTGAGATCGGCATTAGATTCAGCTGCAGCTGTTATCTCCATTATCGTCATCAAACAATTACGTTGCAATTCCCCGCGCTCGGTTTCAACAAGCTTCGCCAAACAAAGCAACCCTTTCGTCTCCGAGATTCTCTTACTATTTGGTACGCTCTCTCGAGCAAGCATCCATAATGCCTCAGCACAACTTATTTTTAACTTGAGCTTAACCTCCGGCTTCTCATTATCCCTCTCCCTCCTATTATTCCCCACCTTACTACTCACCACCGAGGACCCCGGCCTATTCGAATTCTTCTCCATCTCCTTGTTGATCTGCACGATCGAATGGAAAGTCTGTTTTCCAATTCTGATCATTGGATCATCTGGGAATATATCAAACGACAACAATGTCACAAGTGGCCTAATCACTTTCTCCCTTGCAAAATCATCTTGAGCAAGTGGAGAATACTTTGCCATTGTAGCCACCAAATTTGCAACCTCTATTTGAACCCCCACTGGAGAATCCGCTAAACCTTGTACAATAATTGGAATCCCCAAATCATCGACTATTTGTCCGACCCTTTCCTCGGAATTCGATAAATTGGAAAGGGCAGCGGCGGCCGCGAGTTGAGCTTCCGGCGAGGACTTATCCTTTAAAAGCTTCAACAATGGGGAAATCCCGCCTTCTTCGACGATAATTTGTTTGTTTCTATCATTATCTTTTGCTAAAGAAGCCAATTCATTAGCAGCCTCAATTTTATCTTGTAATTGACCAAAGTGTAATGAAGCAATAAAAGACCAAACCCAAGAAAGAATGGGGTCATTAGTAGCAATGGGAGGTAAAGTGAGAACAATACCTCCACCGTCGCCGCCGCAGATACTAAGAACCCATTTCATGTCAGCGACGGAGGAGTCAAGGAGGGCGAAAATCTTGCGAAAATCCGCGGCGGAGACAATGGTGACAACCCGGCAAAGGAAGTTCCGCCGCCTGCACTTCTTGACAAGGGTCAGCGCCTCTTCAAGATTCTTGGTGACATCGGCTGCTATGCGGTAGAAGGGGCGGTCATAGAAGGCGGCACCACCACCGCCAGAGATGGCATACCGGACGGCAGAACGGAGCATCTGGCTTATGACAACAACTTTATTGCCAACCTCGGAACAATCGAACTTGAACAATCTGGCTTCATCGACGGCTTGTCGGACTCGTTCCGATAATAAAATCGTAAATGATAAGGTATCTTCGATTCTTGTTTGTTCTTCGATGGTTAATGTTATTTGAGGAATTCGTGGAGAAGATTTCGTTGCCATTATCAGTACATGAGTTTTATCAAAGAATTTGAGGAATTAAAAGTTGAAATTTTCATGAAATTCAGTGTTCAGTTTTGACAAGTAATTGAAGAGTCAGAAAAAGTGAATTTCCAATGGTATAGAATAAGAGAAAATGCACTGCTTTTTCATTCTGTCTTCGCATGTTTGTACTTTGTACAGTACTATGTTGCGTTTCATCAGACGTATTTATTATATTTCCGGTTATTTTTGACAAAAACTGCAGGTACAAGGGAAAAAAAAAGGTAGAATTTGTATATAAATTTGAATTTCACTCAGAGGCGTACCCAATATGAATTAAATACCCAAAAAAATGGGGATCCATCTGTCTGTGTGTATTCTGTTCAGCTTGTGTGAGTACTTTTCCTATACCCATAGCATTACTCTTTATTTTTATCTTGAAAAATGTGTGCACTCAAAATCATGTTTTTAAACGATGCTTTGAAAATTCTAGGACCATCAACATTCAGAAGAAAGTAAATCGCCAAGGGTTAACCGATCGAAACAAAATCGATTTGTAGATTCGTTTTGAATTTTGGAATTGAACCTTCGGTTGAATTTTCTTTTATCTTAAATCTTAAAAGAGTTTACTAGTTAATGCTTGAAATCTTGAATAGTTGATAACAAATGAATTTAAATCCAACAATCTAGTTTCATAAATTGCGTGAGGTAAAAAAAAAAAATTAGAGATTTTTATTTTGGACAATAGTAGTTGTACTAGCAAAATGATATTGGCTCGATATTTTTGAGGTGTTTTAATTTAGTTATCTTGTGTATTACTCTAATGAGACGTTTAATGGCCCTGATTGAGGTAGACTTCACAATATAAATTTGTCATTTTCGAGTTGTATCAACTTTTGTTCATGAGTGAGTCTCGATCTTATGTCTAATTATGAATAATTTGTCGTATTACTTGACTTGACCTTGGACGTTTTTCAGATGACTGTTACAACTTTAGCCTTCAACATTCTAATTCGTCATGGACAATTGGTTGAACTATTTTTATTCGAAAGTCTATACTATTAATTGAACTCATTATTTAGCCTTAAAAGCTCCAAACCAAAGAATAATCTTAAAATTGCATTTATTAAAATATGACAACGGCCTACAATATTTTGTATCATACAATAAGAATCCAAAACTATTATTGATAAGCGACATAAATTATTTCTTGCTCTGAAGTACTGTGAAAATTCTAGAAATAATGAAATGTGTATTGAATATTCTAAAGAGAATTGTTAAGATTTGAGGTTCCATCTTAAAAAACCTTATTAAGAGAAGTAGACCAAATCCTTTTTAAATTGGTCTATATTTTCAACTTTATTCAATGTGAGATTCTATCACTTAACACGCACCTGCAAGATGGTGGCTCATTTGAGAAAATCAATTTTGAAATTCGTGTGCTCATTTTTTGAGTTTTAATCGGATCGAATCGCTCGTTGGAATTTAACGGGCTCTGATACCATGTTAAGATATGAGGTTCCATCTTAAAAGGTCAACTTTATTAAGAGTAGTAGTTCAAACCCTTTATAAATTGGTTTATATTTTCATCTTTATTCAATGTGAGATTTTATCATTTAACAAGAATTATAGATTTGATGTCACATGAAGTGTCTTTTTAAATGTTACTTACTAGAATTTCAATAATTCTCAACTACTTTTAACACATTTAAATTTTAGTGATATTTAAAATTCAATAATGCTAAATGTACATTCATTCCCTTATATCGACTTTGACATTTCTTTTGTTTTAAAAAATTGTGGATGCGATTTTTTTTAAAAAATTGTTCAATGACGTGTTACAATATAGCACAGTGTAAACAATGATATAACATATGGTGTGCAGCATGATTGTTTTAAATTTTAGTGGAGGGAGAGTTTAGAAGATAGCTCTTTGAAACTGCAAATCTAGGTTCAAATAAGCAAAAATACCATTAAAATATGTTATTAACTTGGTGTAAAATGTTACATTGACACGTTTTAAAGTCTATATCTTGAATGATTTTCTTTTAATGATTCGATTGTGACCTCTAAGATTACTATAGCAAGTTCGTCCAAGGCTTTAAACCTTTCAATTTCTATAGAAACTACTCAATTTGCTTTTTATTATCTATTATGTAATGACCAAGAGTTTTGGAAAAAAAAAATGAAGAATATGAAGTAGAAAAGTCATTAATACTAAAAAATAATTATATGCTTAAAATTCATAAGAAAATCATATAATTTCATTTCGAAAAATTTAATATTATCTAAATTTGCAGTTGATTAGGCTTTCCACAATTCTCGGTAAAAGGTAAAAAATCTTATTTTTGTTGATAAGTTGTGTTTAATAGTTGTTATTATTGATATTCATAACGTTCTTGATATTTTAAAAGTTATTATCGACATTTGGACCATATTTATTATGACACTTCATTTGTTAGAACGATATTTCGTTCTGAACATGAGAGTTCTCTAAATTTCATAATATTCTTGACATTTTAAGTGCACTTCTCGACATTTCATAAATATTTTATTTACCCATTTATAGGGAGAAGTGAACATTTAATACATGATTAAGATGATACTTTTTAAAATGATTTATATAGGTTATGTGTCAGTTATATTGGTCAATACAATTTTTAATTATATAAATAATTTTGTCTTTATTGTGGAATTTAAAATTGTTAATGAGGGAATTCTGGTCTATATTATAGTAAAATCGATATTGAAGAAATTTTCGACATTTTGCAGATGACTGTAAAAGTGAACATTTTTTCTGCAATTTCCTCTAAAATTTATCAATTATTTTATTTCTTCGAAAACATAGCTAATCATTAGATATATTTATTACGTTCAACAGTGACGCATTGTCATATGAATAATACTATTTAACTCAATTGGAATTATAACCCCAATTAATGTCGTGTTAGGTGAGAGGCAAAATAAAGGGTGAAATTTAATGTCAGATTAGCACCACATAAACTAGGGTTGTAATCCCAATTTGACTAAATAGCATTACAGATTATTAGTTATTAGTGCCAAATTGGATCTTGCTACATTTACGTCAATGGTTACATAATGTCCCATGAAATTTTATTATTTGTCAATTTAAAATATAGTCAACTTTTTTATCTAATATTTTTCTTCCACGTTGATAAGTGCATTTTTGTGCACTTATTTGGAGCCATATTACTAAACTTTTGTGTCGTTTTATTATTTCATTTTACTTAATTTAGGTTAATTTTATCTTATTTCAGTTTTGGACATGTTTCTAAGCAATTGGAAAAGAAAGAAGGATAAATTGGCAAATTGATGGAAGTTTAGGGACTAATATGCATTTGAGTAA
>CAIGRN010046084.1:0-12984 GCA_903798345.1 Fraxinus anomala
GTCAATTTCTACAACTGGGACACGTACAGTTCAATTGGGACTGTACTAGGCTTTTTTTTAATATTTCACAACCTAACAATTATTTATTTAATTCAAATAAAATATTTTGTTCAATTAACAATATAATATTTTTATCTATCTATCCCTTATAATTGGGGCTAAAAGGTTACTAGTGTTTATGGCTGAGCATTGGACCCAGTCGATTCATTCAGTTGGAGAATATTACAGTGGGGGTCCCCAACTTATTGAAAATATAGCAAGTAGGTACTCACCCTATTATTTTGGAAGCTGCAGTCCCTACCCTTTTATTTTTGTATCCCTAGAATCCCGAATAAACTATTTTATCCTTATGAAAAAACCATCAGGTAACATTCATTACAATTAAAATGTGGTGTAACAAAAAGAACCGTTGTGTGAATATAATCATTCTTTTTAATTAAACTAAGGGGAAAATAGACAATTGATGATCCAAAATTACAAAAATGAAAGGTTGGAGACCTACTTGATACATATTTAATAAGTTGGAAATCCAACCCTAAGTTTTCCCATTTAGTTACGTCGTTTATGTTTACATTGACTAATGAGTAATTCTTAATTTAAACCCCAATTAGACTTAATTAAACATTAACATCGTTACCCTAGGTTAATATACAGACTAGCGATATTTAGAAAACAAGGGTAAGTTACTAAATTATTTCCGAAGAATGTTATATTCAAAGGTCATTCTTCCTCTCGTCAAAATTGTTATGAACCAACCAAGATGCCCGAATCCCTCTTATACCAATTTATTGAGTACCCGACCAAATAATTAAAGACGAAAAAAATAAGAGTAATATGATAAATAATGGATCACACAACAATTATGATATTTGTGGAAGAAGAGGATAATTTATTATATCAAGAAATTAAAATTATCTTTACAAGATTTGATTATTTCAATTTAAATCTAAACAATTTTCTCAAGTGTCTAATGTATACAACAATAATCTAGTTGTTATCTTCTATCTCACTCGAGTCTATACCTTGTAGAGTATTTATATGAGCCAAATCTTGAAGTTATGCATGTAGTAGAACCCAAAATCGCGTAAGAAACCAAAATAAAAATAGGGTAGACCCGAACATCCGGCGTTGTAGCCCTACTCGTCTCGCCTCGCCTCGCCTCGGCCCCGCCCCCGAGGCAGGCGCCTATCTATTTCCTTTTCTCGATGTCTGTGCCATGGCACAGCGTCTTGGCGCCCCGGCTCTATCCTAATACTTCCAATATACTCTTTCAATCATTCCAAAGTCCTTATTCCAATCAAACTCTCAATTTTTGATGAAATTTTATCCCTTATCAAATCAGACTTCTAAACCAAAATTATCTAGAATTCTTTCATGAATCATAATCCAATTCACATGGAATTTGAGTGACAAAATATAGCAAACCCTACATTAACACAAATTTCATAGCAAGGAATTAAATTTTCACTCTTCAAGTCATTCTCCAATTCTTCCACAATGTCCATTCTGGACACCTCATGCCCTTGGCCAGCAAACTCAACAATTGTGAAAATTCAAACCCTACTTGCAAGCAAAATTACCTTGCGCGTCATCCTTGCTTGAATCATCCCGTTCACTTCCAACTTCAACCGAGTCAATAGCCCTTTTTGAATCCCGTTCGCTCGCATCTTGATCTGTCACAAATAAAATCTACTATTGCGATCCAAAAGCGGAATCTCAAATTTCATAGTTGCCATCCTTAAAACAATCAACCTCGTTCAAAATTTGTTTTCATAACCAATTTGGACTTCCCAAGAATCCGTCAAAATCTTGGCTCTGATACCACATGCTATGAACTAACCAAAATACCCGAATTGCTTTGATATCAATTTGTTGAGAAATCGGCCAAATAATTAAAGACGAAAAAAAAGAGCAATATGAAAAATAATGGATCACACAACAATCAAATTTTTTGTAAAAGAAGAGAATTTATTATACCAAGAAACTAAAATTGTTTTTACAAAATTTGATTATCTCAATTTAAATTTAAACAATTCTCTCAAGTTTCTAATGTATAGAATAATGATCTAATTGCTATCTTCTATCTCACTTGAGTCTATACCATGTGGAGTATTTATAGGAGTCAAATCTTGAAGTTATGGATAAAATAGAACCCAAAATTGCATAAAAACAGGGTAGAACTCTTTCTGAACGTCTGGTGCCGCGGCACTCGAGGCCTGCGCCATCTATTTCTTTTTCTTGCCATCGGCGCCATGGGGCCGGGATCGATTATGTCCCAATGCTTCCAATATACTTTTTCAACCATTCCAAAGTCTTTATCCCAATCAAACTCCGAATTCTTGATGAAATTTGATCACTTATCAAACTGAACTTCTAAATCAAAATTAACTAGGTTTTTCTCTGTGAATCAAACTTCCAATTCACATAGAATTTGAGTTACAAAATATAACAAAAATACAATATTTTTTTTTTGTTTCATATATAATATTATTTAAAAAAACACCTAATCTATTACTTTTTATAATTAAAATGATAAGTTTTCAAGTATTTATGGCATGTTGAATGAGACTACTTGTCGGAGAAGGGGATCATTTCAAATTTAACAAAGACTAGATTAAACTTGTTCTCATACTATATTGAAAATTATAAACTATATATAATAAATTTGCTTAAGTATTACAAAGTGGAATATCCGGTTACAATTAACTCTACCAGGAAAGATTATATGTGATAAATCCATAATCAATTATTAAGAAAAATAATCCCACATAATTGGAAAAATATGACAAAGTCTAATATTTTCATGTCTTCAGAAGATAGTATATATTGACACCACTATCATTTTTTTATTGCACCAGATTTAATTACACTAAAGATTTCCAACAATCATTCATTGTCGCACTTGTGTTCATAACTTTTTTCCTATAACATTCTTATCATCAACCTTCTATTATTTAGAATTTCTTGTCCCTAGTGATGGTTTATGTCCATTCTGTTAGTATTTTTTGAAATGAGGAGCAAATATTCTATTGCATTTTGTATTTATTATAAAATATTATGAGTAAATAAGCCTCAATTGCCAACTTTGTTCACAAGTAAACCCAGTATGCCAAACCATCTTACATTGAAAGCAAAACCAATTCTAACAACTTGGACACTGGGATTGCATTTGATGTTTCCCACGTTATCATCTTCGACCTTCACTTTGATGTATTTGCAAATGCAATCAGTACAAAAGGGATGGCTGCATTTGTTCATGTTCTTGAATATTCTATTGGGTAATACCATCGACTCCAAGCAGATTTTGCCAGCGAAAATTATGTCAAAAAAATCTGTACATGTAGCTAGATTCATAAAGTAAAAGACCATCATTCCAAACCGGAGACGATTGAGACTCTTGATCTACAATGCTTTTCCTTCTATTTTATCCCTAATAATTGGGCCTAAAAGGCCACTAGTGTTAATAGCTGAGCATTGGGCCCAGGCACACTGACTAGGAAACTCATTCAGTCGGAGAATATTACAGCGGGGCCCCTAACCTATTGAAAATATAGCAAGTATTCACCCTATTATTTTGGCAGTGAAGTCCCTACCCTTTTATTTTTTAGCCCTTGAATCATCACCTAGTGTCAACGAACCGAGCCGAAAAAAAAAAGCTCGAGCTTTTTTGGGCCCGAGCCTAGCCGAGCAAAGCCCGTCCAAAAAAAATGAGGCTCGGCCCGCTAAGGCTCATTTTTTTTAATTTTTTTTTTTGTAAAAAATAATTTAAAAAAAAAAAAATTTTAAGCTGCCTTCTAGGTAGCCGTTTTAGCTGCCCGCTGGGCAGTTTTAATAGATATTTGTTTTTTAGTTTTTAAACAAGCTGGCCTGGGCTCCAGCCGACACCCCAAATTGGGGCTCGGCTCTGAACCGCTCGAACCGGCAAATTTTTTTGTCATCCATATCCTCACCCAATAATCTATTTTACCCTTATATGTTACTAAAAAGTAAAAAACTCAATTTTTTTCTTGGAAAAATGATTTTATTTTATCTAAAAAGAAAAATAAGTAAATAACAGAAAAGTAAAAGTAAAAGAATTTACAAAATTCACCAGCCCTTATATTTTCTTTAATGAAACATAAGCTAAAAGTTCTATTTTTATCAAAAAAATGAGTTTTTAATTAGGTAATTATATTCATACTACAATTTTTAATTGCTATCACACGCTTTAATTGCAATGAAAATTCTCAACATTCACTCATCATCACACTTATGTCTCCAACATTTTTTGTTACATTATTATCATTTATCTTCAATTCATTAGTGTTATTGATGAATGTTTCTGTCCAAATGTTATGTTCAAGTTCTATAACCAGAATCAAGAACCAAACTCAATTTTTATTAGTCAAATGTATATATTAATTTTGTGAATGAGTTTTATTATACAATATTTCATCAGATGATTAATAATTTGAAGTTGAATTTGTCGAATGTTTAATGTTTATTTTTTGATATAGGCATATGTTACTAACTTATGAATGTAGTGCTAAATTTTAATTTTAATTTATCATTTAAAAAGTTATGTCATGAATCAGAATCAAAGCAAACCAAACCAGGATCGAAATGTTCGGTTTTGATTTTGTTCCATATCTTAAGAAAAACCATTAGTTTCATAAAATCATTAGTTTATATTTCAGTTTGATTCTCTTGAAACCAGAATCAAATGTAATTATAGTCAAATAGAAAAAGTCGAATAATCATTCTTCAAATGTGGAAGTTGAATCAGGGGCGGACCCAGCACTCGGCGAGGGGGGGTGACCGTCCGTGCTGGATCCGTCGGAGTCTTCATTAGTGCTGGTGCCGCCGGGTTATTGTGCAGTTTGTAAAGAGAACAAAGAAGATAAGGAAAGAAGAAGACATTGTTTCAGCAAGTAAGGTGGGCCGTTTTTTTTTCTTCGATTTTGGCCCATTTATTTTGGGCTAAGATAGTTGGGCCTTTTTGAATATGAAATTGCACTCATAATGACCTTAAAATGGGGTTCTGAAGGAATGTTGGGATTGATAAGAGAGGAAAAATGGCACTGTATTTTTCTTGAGAAATTCATATATTTAAATAAGTTAAGGATTAATCTAATAATCTTTGTATTATTCTTGTAACAAGTCTGAAGAGTCACATGTTTAATTTGCATTCCATGCAAAATATATTGTTAAACTTTTATTATATTTTCTTGTCTTCTTCATGATTTTCAAAGGGAGCAGTTAAAGATTTTCATTATTCCAAACAAGTATTAAGATAAGGCAACTGGTCTATAAAAAATATTTATTTTAAAATTACTTTTTTACTTAAATAAATTTACTTGTAAGTAAAAAATTTTAAGCTTAGTCTTGTTTTCAATATTATTTAATTAAATATTAATAAATGATCTCGTTTTTACGATAGCTGATTATCGACGGTCAATGATCAATGTCCGTCCGAACTGAACTTTTGTGTTGGGTCCGCCACTGAGTTGAATATACAATGTTTAATAGCTACAATAATACCTCACTAGCAAACAAGATAATGGCTCCAAGGAGGAGCTTCCAAATAATTTATTCTTGAAGTGCGTGATATTGCCCTACTTACACACGAAGTGGAAGCAAAGAACGCTCAAATGGAAGACAAAAGGATGGACGCGTGGACGTTTATGGGCCAAATCGACTATTTAAAGAGTTGAAATCTTTTGAGATTCTTCTCTATGGATTTTAGAACTTTTTTTCCACATTATGGGGCCATAATTTTTGTCCACACACACTTTTGAGTGCAAGTTGGGTTTCTACTACGCACAATTTATTACTCGTTTACTTTCATGTGTTAGTGGACACTTTTAATTAATGAAGAAATTTCCTTGCAATTGTGAAGGAAAATAGTGGTAACTTCAATCAATATATTTTCAAATCACACTTGGGTGTGCATTTCTTGAGATTTGTGTGGTGGAAGGGCATTCAGTGATTGCTTGGAATAACTTAAAAAGTTGTTTAAAAAAGTTGAACTTGCCGTTTGGCCCTCATTATTTGGTAGTATAATTTTTGGAATAATGTTTTTTTGAAAAATGGGTTGTTAAAAAAAAGAATTTTTTTCGATTTGTGGTTGAAAAGAAGAGAGAGAAAAATATATTATAATTTTAATAAATGCCAACAAAAGTTAATAATTAATTTTAATGACACATTTGAGGATATTTACAACTTTAAATCGATTTTTAATGACACATTTTATCAATATGTTAAAACTTTTATTAAAAACTTTGTCAAATAACCTTTTTTGTTGTTAAATTGGCTTATGCACTTGTTTAAGATGTACTCGTATTATAGACAAGATTTATTGAATATACAAGCTTTGTCTTTGGCGGTTTAAATGTTTAGATGATGTTCTATATAATATTAGAGTGCAATTGATCTAAGTTAAATTTTTGTCATTGTCAATTAATAAAAAAATTGTGACATGTCAAGCTGGGAACTAACGTGTAATTAAATGTTTGTCATTTCTAACAACTTATAAACTTTATTTGGTCAACAATTTATGCCAAGTTATTTTTGATGTACGATTCTATCATTTTGTCCTCGACTTTCCTTCAGATCAAGCTAAAACTTTTTAACTATACAATATTTGGCCCTTGTTTGGACTCCATTTTAATGAAAATTTGGGGAAAAAAATGAGTTTTGGAACAGTAATGTTTTAGAGAATATATAATTAAAAAATAAGAAAACGTTTTGATTTGATCAATAATTATAGCGGGAAATGATTTTGGCTTAAAGTTACCGAAGAGAAAAAAAGAGAACTATATATTTTTGCATCGCAAAAAATAGTGAATGATCGAGTGTCTATTTTTCAGAAAAAACTTGAAAAGAAAGATGAAGTTATTATTTTGTTTTAAACAGAAAATAATAGATTAAGATATTGAGCTCTTTTTTGTATATCTGAAAATTTTAATTTTTAGTAAATTTTAATAAAAATATATTATTTGTATTGTTAGAAAATTGGTAAAAAATATAGAATCCATGGAATATGTGATCAAAATTAAATTAATAATTAATTTTAACTGTGATCAAAATTAAATTAATAATTAATTTTAACTTAATCCCTTTCTAAGTTACACCAAATATGACTAATATTTATTGAGATCCTTATCTCTGCTTCATTAAAGCAACTACTTTGTGTCTTACCCTAATCTAGCTATGTCAACGAGCCGAGCCGAAAAAAAAAGCTCAAGCTCTGGCTCGGCTCGAGCTTTTTTCGACCCGAGCTGAGCCGAGCAAAGTCCGACCGAGAAAAAAAAAGACTCGGCCCGAGCCGGGCCGGCTCGATTTTTTTTTTTTTTTCCTCTTGCTGCATGCACATGCAGTTTTTTTTACTGCCTGCTTGAGCTGCAGGCAGCAGCATAAGCAGGCAGCTTGCTGCTGCAGCCAGACAGTTTGCTGCTGCCAGCAGCAAGTTGCCTCCTTGCTGCCTGCGTGGGCAGCCAACTNCATGCAGTTTTTTTTACTGCCTGCTTGAGCTGCAGGCAGCAGCATAAGCAGGCAGCTTGCTGCTGCAGCCAGACAGTTTGCTGCTGCCAGCAGCAAGTTGCCTCCTTGCTGCCTGCGTGGGCAGTCAACTTTTTTTTTTACGGGCCAGCCCGGGCTCGAGCCGGTGCCCCAAAATGGGGCTCGAGCTTTTTCCGGGCTGAACCCGAGCCGACGAGCTTTTTTGCCATCCCTACCCTAACCTCACGTTGTCCAACTTCCCGTTAAACTCCAACGACAATGACATTTAAACTTAACTTTTTCCGCGAAATTCACGTTCTCATTTTTCCTGTCGGTACTTCGAATCTTCATAGTCACACAACACATCTCTAAATTATTTCCATGTAATTATATTTTTTATTTTTTAAAGGTATTTTGAAGATTAATACTGTCTTGTCCAAACTAAACCCAATCGCAATCGCGATTACTATTAGAATTAAATCAGTTAAATCAATCATCTCTTTTTGCATGTGTATAGTTAGTTAGGTAGTTGGTTAGCACAACCCGCATTTTCTTTCACCTTTTTCTATCTATTTATACATACATTGTAAATTCATTTGTAATGGAATCTTTCTGATGAAATAAACACGATGAGGGCAATTCTCCTCTTCTATTGTGATATGGTATCGAGCAAAAATCTTCATAACTTTGCTCATCACCTTCATTAATTTCATTCTTTTTTCACCTTCGTTTTTCAATTATCATTAACCATGGAATTATCACTTCCAGAGAACAATTCTGGTTCGAGGTCTTCCATCAGCAGAACCGCCATTGATGAACCTTCCAGTCCATTTTTTTACATCATTCAGACATTCCAGGTTTGGTGCTTGTTTCTCAGCAACTCACGGGAGATAACTATGCCTCTTGGAGTTGTGCAATGACAATTGCTTTATCAGTTAAAAACAAGTTGTCCTTCATTGATGGATCTATTGAGAGACCGGAAGCTGCAGATTCTAACCTGGTTAATTCATGGATCCGGAACAACAATATGGTGATATCTTGGATCCTCAATTCAATATCAAAAGACATCTCAGCCAACGTGATCTATGCAAGTACGGCATATGAAATCTAGAATGATCTTAAGGAGAGATACCAGCAGACTAATGGACCAAGAATATTCCAGTTGAGGAAGGAATTGATGAACCTCAGTCAGGATCAAAACATTGTCAGTCTATTTCACTAAACTCAAAACCATATGGGAGGAATTGAGTAATTTTCGACCCAGCTGTAGATGTGGTAAATGTACTTGCGATGGTGTTAAGGAATTGAATGACCATTACCAGATGGAATACATTATGTAATTCCTCATGGGGCTGAATGACTCCTTTTCACAAGGTAGGGGGCAAATATTACTAATGAATCCTTTACCTCCTATGAACAAAGTCTTTGCACTGATTTCTCAGGAGGAAAATCAGAGAAAAGTAAATGTACAATCCATTGGAGTTGATTCCACTGGAGCTTCTGCCTTTGCTTTTGGAACTGATAGCTCCAAAAATGTTATTCAGTCCAATCCTCACAATAACTTTTCAAGAAACAACACTTCCAACTTTAAAAAGAAGGAACGACCATATTGTACTCATTGTAAATACCATGGACATTCGGTGGATAAATGTTATAGAATCCATGGTTATCCACCTAGTTATAAGCCAAGGCCTAGAGAAAGTTTTCACAATTCATCTGCTTCTAATTCTGTTAATCATTTCTCTGCCTCTGTTCCTCAATAGGATGTTGGTAAACAAATGGATCAGCAGCTTGGTGTTGGAGAATTTGTGCAGAATTTGAACTCCGGTCAATATCAACAACTCATGTCAATCTTGTCATCTCACTTAGCTTCAAATGCAAATTGTACTTCAAATGATCAGAGGAACAATACCTCTTCAGGTATATGTCATTCTGTATTAATCAATCCTAATTTTGCATCAAATGATCTATGGATAGTAGACTTGGGGCTACCAAACATGTGTGCGGCATTGCTGATGCCTTTGTGAGCTTGAGAACTGTTGGTAATTCAAGCATCACTTTACCTGATCACACGCGTATTCCAGTCAACCTTTGTGGAGATATCAGACTTAGTTCAAAATTAATACTACATGATGTTCTATTTGTGCCTCAATTCAAGTTCAATCTGTTGTCCGTGAGTGCAATAACTAGTGGATCTCAACTTACCTTGAGCTTCTTTCATGATCACTTCATTATTCAGGAGGGAGCAACCAGGAAGATGATTGGCAGGGGTGATAAAATTCAGGATCTATACATTCTTGATATTAAAGACGTTGAATCTGATTGTAATGCCTTTGTTGGTACTCTGTCTGCCCATAGATGGCATAATAGACTTGGTCATCTATCTTTTAAACGGTTAGATGTATTGAAGGGTCAATTGTTATGTGATTTTGTCAAAATAAATTCAAACCTTCCTTGCTATATATGTCATCTTGCAAAGCAAAGGAGATTATCCTTTGAATCAAATAATAATCTGTCCAGCAAAACCTTTGATCTGGTGCATTGTGATATATGGGGACCCTATCACGTCCCATCTCATTCAGGTTACAGATTTTTCTTGACTTTGGTTGATGATTGTTCAAGGTTCACCTGGCTATATATGTTAAAGCATAAATCTGATGTTGTAAATGTCGTCCAGCATTTTTTGCTATGGTGGCTATACAATATGATGCTGCCATCAAGAAGTTTAGATCAGATAACGTCAGTGAATTATCCTTCAAAGATTTTTTTTGCTAAAAATGAGGTGATCCATCAGCTTAGTTGTGTTGCAAGACTACAACAAAATTCTGTAGTTGAACGCAAACATCAACACCTTTTGAATGTGGCTCAAGCCTTATTTTTTCAATCCAGAGTGCTTATTAAATTTTGGTCTGAATGTGTAATGATAGCAGCCTACCTCATTAACAGAACTTCATCCCATCTTTTGCAACACAAAACACCTTATTCCTTACTCGGAGTTTTTGGCTGCCTAGCATTTGCCTCCACTCTCACGACTCAAAGGAACAAATTTCAACCCAGAGCATGGCCTTGTGTGTTCTTGGGATATCCTCCTAACATCAAAGGCAATAAGCTTCTTGATGTAATTTCAAAACAAATTTTTATCTAGAGAGATGTTGTGTTCCATGAGGATATCTTTCCATTTCATACTATCATAGAAGCTGACAAAATATTGGACCCCTTTCCTGATTTAGTCTTACCAATCCCTTCATTATCCATTCATCATGAAGACACAATACAACCAGATATTCATTTGCATCAAGATGAATCTTCTCCTCATACCATTCATTATTCTGTGCCTCATGTACCTTCACCTGATGCTTCTACTTCTAAGACTCCAGTTGTTGTTCCACATAATGGTGTTAACCTTTGAAAATCCCAGAGAGCTTCACAACCTCCAACATATCTCAAAGACTTTCATTGCAACATGATTTTACATTCTGATCAGCCCAACAATCTTCCCCTTCATCATATTGGAAATTTCCTCTCTTATAAGAACTTATCCAAACCTCATAAAAACTTTGTATTGAATGTCTCATCTCAAATTGAACCACACTTCTTCCACCAAGCCATCCAGGTTCCTCATTGGCGTAAGGCTATGAAGCTTGAACTTGATGCTGTGGAATCAAACCAAACATGGTCCATTGTTCCCTTGCCTGCTGGGAAACATTCAGTGGGCTGCAGATGGATTTATAAAAATAAATACAAGTCTGATGGTTCACTAGAACGGCATAAAGCACGTCTTGTAGCTAAATGATACACGCAACAAGAGGGCTTAGATTATTTTGACACTTTTCTCCAGTGGCAAAGTCTGAAACTGTCAAAGTAATGCTGGCTCTTGCAACCTATCATAATTGGCATTTGTTCCAACTAGATGTAAACAATATTTTTCTCAATGGTGACTTGTTTGAGGAAGTTTACATGGACCTTCCCCTTGATTATGAACTTCACAAGTCTATTAAAAAGGGGGAGAAACTGGTCTGTAAATTGCACAAGTCTACGTACGGTCTCAAGCAGGCTTCCAGGCAGTGGAATTCCAAATTCACTTATGCTCTTATTCAACATGGTTTCACTTAATCAAAGGCATATTATTCTCTATTCACAAAAGGCTCAGGTGATTCCTTTGTTGCACTATTGGTTTATGTAGATGACATTGTGATCACTGGACCTAGTATTCAGCACATCAACTCCCTGAAATCCTTTTTGCACTCTCAGTTTAAACTCAAGGACTTGGGCTGTTTGAAGTATTTTCTTGGAATTGAAATTGCACGTTCTACATTAGGTATTGTTATTTCACAAAGATAATGCACCTTACAGCTACTTGAGGATGCTGATTATCTGGATTGTAAACCAGTTAGTAGTCCCAATGGATCCAAAGATAGCCCTCAGCCTACATGATAGTGATCTATGCTTCTCCTTATAGGAGGCTGATTGGGAGATTAATATACTTAACTCTTTCACGGCCAGATATAACATTTGCTGTGCATAAATTAAGTCAGTACGTGTCTCAAGTCTCAACCCAAGCTGCCACATCTTAAGGCAATTCATCACCTTCTTCGATACTTGAAAGGGAGTCCTGGCCAAGGTCTCATTTTTTCTTCCCATACCACTCCATCTGATGGTTCTGCATTCAATCCTTTCAAACTTCGAGCATTTTCTGATGCGGATTAGGGTTCTTCCGCTGATACTAGTAAATCAACAACTAGTTTCTGTATTTTCATTGGTGAATCCTTGGTTTCTTGGAAATCTAATAGGCAACCCACTATATCTCGTTCATCCGTTGAAGCCGAATATAGAGCCCTTGCCGCCACTGTTAGTGAACTAATTTGGATTAATCAATTGTTAATAGATTTTCAGACTAATGTTACTCCTCCAGCTGTGCTCTATTGTGACAATCATGCAGCAATTCAAATTGCATCTAATCCCCTTTTTCATGAGCGGACAAAACACATTCAGATCGATTGTCATTTCATTCGCGACAAAATTACTGCTGGAATAGTTAAACTTCTTCCAATACGCTCACAACATCAATTGGCTAATGCTTTTACTAAAACATTATCTGCCTCAACTCTAAATCCTTTGTTAGTCAAGATGTGCGCGAAGAACATATTCCGCACATCTTGAGGGGGAGTATTAGAATTGAATCAGTCATCTCTTTTTGCATGTGTATAGTTAGTTAGTTAGTTGGTTAGTTTGTTAATTAGTGTACTTTCTCCAGCTGGTAATTGGTTAGCACGGTAGGCATTTTCTTTCACCTTTTTCTGTCTATTTATACATGCATTGTAAATTCATTTGTAATGGAATCTTTCTTATGAAATAAACACGATGTGGGTGTTGGGAATATTTTCCTTATGAGAGAAAATGAAGAAGAAATTAAGATTAAAACAACAACATGATGAACGAAACCAAAACCAATTAAATTCAAAAATGGAAATAAACAAAAAGAAGATGACGAACATTACTGAACAT
>CAIGRN010046094.1:0-13729 GCA_903798345.1 Fraxinus anomala
GACTTTTAAAATTTATCGATCATATATTTATCATGGACGCACTACAACATTTTCAACAAATTTTAAATCGCTTAAAATGAATATATGTAAATTAAAATACTGAATCAAACGTTTTAAAAAAAATTAACAACAAAAAAAAAAAACTCAACCCAGCCCAACCAAATAAATACAAAAAAAAAAAAAACTTAGCGGACCCGGCTCGACTCGGCTCATGGCTTATGAACAGTGCCCTCAAACCGATTCTTTTATTTATGTAGAATAGGATATGTCACTTTTTACACTTAGCCTCTGTTTGGTACACATTAGTTTTTTCATTCTCATTATTCTACTCATTTCAACCACACATTCTTCAATAAAATAATATTTTTCATCACATCAATAACTTTTCCTTTTTTTTCAACCATACATTCTTCATCAATCCACTATTCTAAAATACATTCTTTCAAAATAATGTGATACAAACACACCCTTAATTTATACAATATTTTGACTTCCAAAATACTTTTCTTTTGATTTTTCAAAAATCACTAATTTTAGGGTCATTTTTGTAAATTGCCCTATTTTACCTGGGCAAACAAGCCCCCCTATTTTTTCCCCCTTAACCTCCATTATAAATAGCAGCCCTAGTTATCTTCACTTGACCCCTCAAAGCTTAGCTCACAAAAATCTCATAATCCCCAGTCAACAAACCACCCAAAAACCCACTTTTTTTCCCTCAATTTCTGCTAAATCCCTTTGGTGTATTCTCGTTATCATCAAAAGTACATCCAATTATTTCAAAAAACCATTTGAAGTTTTTGAAAACACAGAGCGAATTATTTCGAAAGAGTTATGGCCGTAACTCCCACTGCTAGTGGTGCTCCTCCGCAGTTGTACTTTGATGAAAAGTGGAAGTTCTCAAAGAAGGAAAGTTCATCGAGAAGTCATTCCTCGAACAATTTCATCAGAAATAAATCCCAGAAAAGGTGTTCTTTTACAAGAAAGTGTGCTGCTTTAGTTAAGGAACAAAGGGCCAGGTTTTACATCATGCGACGCTGTGTAACCATGCTTATTTGCTGGCGTGAATACAGTGATTCTTGAATAGGAAAACTGTAGAGAGAGAGAGAGAGAAAAGAATACATTTTGCTTTCTCTCTTCCTTTTTTTACCCTTTCTAAGAGACTGTCTTTTTCCTGGTTAGAGATTTTTCCAGTGTCCGAGGAAGGAAGAAGAAGAGGAGAAGGAAGAAAATTGCACACAAGATCCATGTATATATACAAACATATATATATAGTGAGACACCAAATTTTCTTTCTTTTCTTGATTCCTTTAATTTGTCTCAAGAATTTTATTTTCTTGGATCCAAAATTCATTGAAAGGAGAAAAGGGTTCTTGATGACAATGAAGATTCGTACAAATTTTGTGGTGTTTAATTATTTTTATTAATTTTTGCAACAAATCAATAATTTCGTTCTTGATATCTATATAGAGAAAGAGGGATCTAGAGAGAGAGAGAGAGAGAGAGAGGGAGGGAGGGAGGGGAGAAGGAGAGATTCCATTAAGCGATTTGCTGTTTGCAGGTGCAGCACTGTATGGATCCAATTCCAATGTTTGAACTTTGCAGAAATTTATATATTTTATTGCATTTCAATCAGTACTGGCAAATATTTATGCACCAAAGCAAACGATGATGAAATGAAATTTAAATTATATTTTATAGCATAGTTATTGGATCAAGAATAATGTCATGTAGTTTCAATGGAGTTGCAATTCCAATCTTAGTGACATTAAATGATAGTTGGGATAGAGAATTCAGAGATGCTATTTTTTGATCCAACGAGAGTCTCTTGGAATGGCTAAAGGGTGCTGGGATGGAGAATTCAGAGATGCCTTTTCCCCTGTGACATTAATTACTTGTGCAAGTGTAATTTGGAATGAAGAAAGGTGGTGGGGCTCCACATAGGTTGCTGTCATTTCTAATAGGTGGGCCTGGAGTGAAGTATGGGTGAAGGGTAATTGGGCTCGATTTACAATGTTGTTCTTGGCCTAATAACCTCTGTCTGTGCTGATTCCTTCAGGTTTGACCAATCAAGGACCACTTGGACTTGTTTAATCTTAAATCGGTTTAATTATAGGCAGTCTCAATTGAAATCACCTTAGACTGCCACGGAAAATAAAATGGCAATTATGCAACATCAAAATCACCTTAGACTGCCATGGAAAATAAAATGGCAATTATGCTATATCAACATCAAAATTGTGACATTTTAGTATTAAACAATTTAAAACAGTTAATTTTTTTATTCAATCATTTACTGTGATATGCAATTATTTCAAATTTTCTATCAAATTCTTGTGACAAAATAGCATTATCCATAAAAGGGAGTACCATAGATCTCCAGTTCCCTCCCATGTATCTTGATGCTAACTTATTCGCAAGATGAACAATTATTATATTAAAGGATGTTAATTTGTGCATGGACAAAAAAATTGACTTATTTATCTATGATTTCATTTTCTTGTTTTATAATTTGATACATCCGCACACTGGTTCTTAGTACGTATGAATCGTTTCAAGATCCAAAATTTTCAAAATCAAATCCCCGTCATGACATAACATCGTGTCATGTTATGTTCACGTGGTAGCTCGTGTACATGTTGTGTCATTTTCTTGAATTGTTGAAAAAAAATGAGTGTTGTTTATTGAATCGACGTCAAACAGTGTATTTGATTAGATGGGCTAAATGGACAAGATAATTAAGTAGTATAACAATCAGAGTACATGGAAAAATAATACTGTTCACTTACTATATCAATTAGTGTATATTAGATATGCATGAACAAAGTTTTCTTACAGATGCACACTTGTATTATAATTGTTATCACCAAAAATGAAAATAAAAATGCAGAAATAAAGTTTGATTGTTCGGTCAACGGTCACATCAAAAGGGTTAGACTGCGTGATACACGAATATAATGGGATAACATAAATCAAATCGGGGCTGCAACCATGCTCACATGGCTAATGTCTTGGGACCCAACCCAACTTCACATGTTGTCCTGTCTGACCTCTTTTTATTCATTATCAAATTAAAAATTCTGGACCTATATATATATATATATGAATAAATTAAAAATTTTGGACCTATATATATATATACACGCGTACGCGGCAACATATGATTGAACAATTTGAAAAATAAAAAAACCATTCAAACAGGTGCTGTCTGTCCAGTTAATATGTCCATCATTTTCATGTCTTTGAACATGTTCAATCATCACACACACACATATATATCATCTATGAACAGTCACTTTCTTCACGTATTTGTAATTGTTGGACATACTGATTTTTTCACAATTAATTTTATATTTAAATATGATGGATGATTTTAAATGGTGACGAATCTAACAATTGTGATTGAGATATATTACATAGAACAAATAAATGAGAAGATAAGACTCACTGATTTTTGGTCCCATTCATCTTTTCACGTGTACTCTTGGACTTTGGGTCTTCTTCACAGTTTCATTTCAATTTTCTTTTCAATTTTTATTACTTTAATGCACTTCTTGTTAAGAATTCCAAGTTTTTTTTATGGTAAATGTGAATTGTATTAATCAAAGTATCATGAATAAGGTACTTCGGACATATTCGAACTTACAAAAGATGTACAAACGATAACAATCTAAAGACTCATCACTAATGATTCAAACTAAATCAAAACAAAAGGACATAACAATAACATGACCTTATATAAATGTATTTTGATTCTTCTAACGATAATATCAGAACTATGTCTAATGTTTTCAAAAATAAGTCTATTACGGTCTAAGGTTCTAAATTTTGCGTAAAAGCTGATTTTTTTTTCCATTTTCATTTAAAGGAGTACAAAATCCAATTTTCAGTTCATTGTTCTTATGTTTTGAAGTTCTACTAACACAAGAAGATTGTCGTTGTATTTTTGGAGTTGATTGCCTCATCCGTAGGCATCATTGCTGGGCAATTTCGACTTAAGGATAAAGAGTTCGACTCTTATCTCGACTTTGCATACATTTCTTTTGACGTTGCTTTGACATTCATTTTCATTTGATGTTTTTCACTCATATTCTTACCGTTATTCTGTCAAATTCTTGGTAAGGTTGGAAAGTTGTTTTGATTTAAAGTCATCATTCAAATTCATCATTTTGATCAACAATAATTATGTGATTTGCTACTTGAAGCTTATTACTCTGATAGGATTGTTGATTGTTGATCATTATTATGGATGACTGAGTGCTCTGTCTCTATCGTTTGTAAATTTATTGTTGGTAGAATTCGATTAAGAATTATGTGTTTTGATACCACTTGTTAGGAAAAGAAGAAACGAGATTTCATAGCATAATATGAAATAACAATCACAGCAGAAGAAGAACTTGGCAAATGAATGTAGAATTCAATATAATATAGAAAATCAATATAAAGTATTGTGTTTTTAACTTCTGTAATATTTTAACTTATAAAGAAGAGTCAACTATATATATGGGGTATGTCAAACCCCTAATACAAGTCCGAAAGATAGAAATAATATCAAAACTCGCATACAATAAAGAAAATAATCTTCTACGGGACAAGCGCGACGCCCGAGCTTCAAGCTCATGGTAAACAAGTGGCAGGTGCGTTGATCGAGTGCCAGTGGGCTGTAGGCGGGCAACAACTCTCTATTGAAAATTTCGTTCCACCTCTTGAGCCGTAAGCTAGCTGCAACGCAGTGTCTCTTAGTCCATAATTTGACCTCTTCAAAACTCAATTCAATAAATCCACAAATATCTAATGGATTTTGAGTCAAACTTTAACAAATTTACACCTTAAATCAAATTTCGATGCAAATGAACAAATTTCAAAACTCTTCACTTGTGGACATATTTCACTATAAGGCAAAAACTAAACTCTTCAACAACTGCATCGACCAAACTCTCTAACGAACAAAATTCTCCACATCTTCCACAAAATCCAACTAGGATAAATTAATTCAAGCACTGCCTAGTAGAATTACTTTGGGTTCCCAAAATTTGCTCGAATTATCAACATGAGCAACAAAATCACAATATAAATCAACAATCAACAAATAGGGCAAAGCCATGCCCTGAAACAGAATCAACACCACAAAATGCTTTTGTAAAAGGTTTTTCACTAGATTCAACACCATCAACCACACTTAAAGTATACGTAACTAAATTAGCTTCTAATACTTATGTGGAGGCCTAAAATTTCTTTTAGGTCTGTCTTTAGAAATTGAATACGGTAAGATCGATGCTGGCGGTGGCAAAGTGGCATTATCAATAACTTCTGAATTCGACTGAGTTGTATTCTTCAACATGGACCCCAAACCAAACTTCAACGGTACTATACTAAATTGAATATTCACCAAAGTACCAAACATTTGCCGATTGATCTTTAAATATTCTACACAACCTTGTAAGACATACAACTGGGACCTTCGGTACCCCTCTGACACACATGGACGCTTTTACAAACCTTCATGACTTCATATTCACCAATGAACTTGTACCCCTTTGAATCAACAGTAGTCATGAGATAAAATTTCTCTTCAAATCTAAAACGTATCTCACTGTATCAAGTGTTTTGACCGTCTCATCCAACATCTTAAATTTGACCCTTCCAATACACGGTGCATTGTTGTCCATAACTACAATATCTTTAGAAACTTCCTTAATGTTTAAAATAAATCTCAATTGTGACACATATGAAAAGTGCAAGTTGTATCGAGAATCAAATTCTTGTCAGGTTTGGAATCGCCTTTAGAAATAACCAAATGTTCTCCATCACTCAGATAATTCTACTCACATTAACTTTACCTGAAGTTTCTGATCGCCTTCCTTTTTGATTTACAGTCAATTTTTCTTTGTTCTGCAATTCATAGCAATCATTATTTATATGCTCATTTTTCTTATAATAGTTACAAATTTGATTATTGAAATTAGATTTCGATCTGCCCCTCATGTCACCACCATGAACAACGAGGCATTCTCCTTGATCTTCGGATCCAACAAGAGAAAATAAAATATCATATATTTTTTCAATGGTGAGAGTATTACGACTATAAGAATTACGTATGATGATTCTACTTGTTAGGAATAGAAAAAATGAAATTATATGACACAATATAAAATAACAATCACAACACAAGAAGAACTTAGTAGATGAATGGATAATTCAATATAATATGGAGAAATAATACAGAGTATTGTATTTCTAACTTCTGTAATATTTTAACTTGTAAAAAAGAGTCAACTATATATAGGAGGTATGCTAAAACCCTAATACAAGTCTTAAAGGTAGAAATAGTATCAAAAACCGCATAGACTAAAAAAACACAATCTTTGGCCAGACAAGCGCGGCGTTCGAGCGTCGGCTTGCGGTAACCTTGCAGCAGGTGCGATCGGTAAGCTAGCGGCAATGCAACGTTTTTTTCTCCTTGTTCTATATTTTGACCGGTTAAAAATCCAATTCAATAAATCCACAAATACCCAATGGAATTTAGGTCAAATTTTAACAATTAAGAACCACGAATTATATTCTAGCTAATTTACTCATCCTTTCAGAAATATGGTGCACATATCGGTAGTATTGCTTATTATGGTATCGATCAAACGACCCTTTGAATGGTAAATCCTACATTTAGACCTCTATGTCAGGCGTAAGATTTTAAACCTCTAGTTTAGACTGGAAACTATCAAGGATACTTGAGATTGGCTAGTACATTTGAGCACACTTGACTGGTTTGATAAAAATTGACGGTAATGTATTGACAATATTAAAAACAAAAATGTCTATCATATTGTTAAATACCATTTATTCAAACAATTTTTATTATCAATTCTATTTTCCGGCCCTACTAGATTTGATTTGTGCAGGCTCCATCAAAATTTTTAATATATTTATCATTTATGCCACTAATGGGAACTTTTATCTTTTTATATTTGTTTTCTATTTTTTGGTTATCTATTCTTTTTTATTATTTCTTTTCTGATGGAATTAAGTCCTCTAGAATTCTCATTTATTAAGTACCCGTCTGTTCCACATTTTGTATCGGATTTTTAGCCGAATTATAGCAATTATTAGGACTGTAAACAGATCAAATATGGAACGAATCTGCCATAACTGATTCGATCTTTAAGAATAACTATCCAATCTGATTCGACAATTTAACGAATATTTGATTTTGAAATTCATATTCAATTTGTTATGTTATCGGATATCCGATCTGAAATTAAAGAAATTAGGAAAATAAAATCAATGTTTGAATTTTTTTATTTTTTATTTTTTTTGTCAATTTTACCAATTCTTAAATGCGTTTAATAATTATAATTTTTTCAACTTTTTTCAAATTTTAGCCAATTGGATTGAAAGGTACAAAACTTGCTTACCCCTTTACTGATTCACTTATTTATAGAGAGCATCTCCAAGTATTTTGTTATAAAATTTCGATGTGAGATAAGAATATATTTGGTTTGACTATAGTACATTATATCTTTGGTTTGACTGTAGTGAATATGTATATTTGGTTTGACCGTAATGTATTATACTATTATTATATAAATAGTTATTTATATTTTATTAAATTAATCATTTTTCTTATCTTTTACTAATTAATAAAAATTTAAAAACTTTCCAAATATTTCAATTAACACTATTATATTATATCTTGTTTATCAAATATATTTATTTTGTTAAGTTTTTAAAACTGCATTTGGTATCATAATTTGTATGTATTATTAATAATTTTTAAATTGATTAAAAATTTAAAATAAAAAGTACATTTTACGTTTTTTTACGTCTAGGTTTCATCTAGACTCGCCTAACCTGAAACCTCCATGCCTCACCGCGCAATATGCTTTTCTAAAATATTGTGTACACATGGATTGACTTTTGAATTTGATGACTTTTTTTATTGTAAATTTCTTTATTTTCTCATTTATTCATTTTAGTGAAAAATAACATGCCACAAAAATATTTAACCGACTCAATTATTTATAACAAATTGTATTGCATTGTCATCGAATTGGATTGACTCATATCCATATTTGATCCATTTAATTAACGAATTATCGAATTCGAATCTTAATTGGGTTATTAGATTGAGACTCTAAATTCATCTCCTGTTAGATTTAGAGGAAATTACATAAATCAGAATTTTTAAGTTAACATTTCAAAAGTCAGATTAAAAGTTTATTTTTACAAAAATCAGAACATAATTAAACATTTAAATATTAATAATAATATTTTAAAACTAAATTAATCTATATACCCACCCCTATCCACCCAAACCCTAATTTTATTCTCTCTCTCTCTCTCTCTCTCTCTGGACATCTTTCTTCCCTCTCTCTCTCTTCTATGGCGCCGGCGCGACTGCCACATACACCACAGCGACATGAGCGGCGGCGTAATCCCGTGTAAGAAGATCTGAGAGGGGCGGGTGGTTTTCAACAATGACGATGGTGAATCTGCTTGGGGGTATGGTGGTGGTGTTGATGTTGTTTGTGGTAGTGGTAGTGATGGTGATGGTTTGGGATAGTTTTGGTGTTGATGGGGGTTTTTGTTGGTTGTGCAAGTAGATGTGTGGTGGTGATGTTAGATCTGGCGGCGATGAGCGTGTCGATGAATTGTTGAGGTTTTTGTTTGTGGTGGAAGTGGAGGTTGTGGTGGCGGTAGACGATGGTGATGGTGGCGGCGGTTCTCTCATCTCCCATCCATTCTCTTTTCACTGTCGTCTCCATACTCTTAAATCAAAATCGTCGCCACTGCAGCAACCCGCTTGATGTGACGGTGGTGGAGACAACGACGACAGTGACGTGATCGCGGTTGTGGGGTGTTGGGCGGTTTTGGATATGTTTTGTTGGTGTGGGCAGTGCTGGTGAGGTGGTTTTGATTATGGCTGTGGATCTGGCAGCAACGATGAGCAGTGGTTGGTCACGTGATGGCGGTGGAACTAGGGAGTTAGGTATTGTTACCGTGATGGTTTCTTGTTAATAGGTCTGCGAAGATGTGTAGGTTGGATATGGTAGTTGTGGTGGTGGCTGAAAATGGTAATGGTGGTGGTGGTGGTCTTGATGGCGACGACGATGGAGGCGGTGACGACGACTGTGAGGTGATGGCGGTCGTGGAGTGTTGTCGGTTTTGGATCTAATTTGTTGTTGGTGGCTGTGGTGGTGGCTGTGGCTTGTGACTGTCACAACTTATCAAATTCAAGACGATTTTGTTGTTGGGAGGTGGTGTTGGTAGTTTTGATAATGGTGGTTTAGGCTGCTGCAATGGTGTTGTGGCAGTCACAAGTGATTTGGTTAATTGTGACCAATAAATTGGTTGGTGTGTAACCAATAAATAATATGTGACCAATGAAACAGATAAATTGTGACCAATACATACTGTGTGACCTAAAAATTTATTAATTTGTGACCAATAAATTTGATAAATTGTGACCTAAATATAATTTGTGATCAATTAATTTGATATTTTGTGACCGTAAAAAAATTGTGAAATACAAAATTTGTAATTTGTAACCAATAAATAATATGTGACTTATTAATTTGATAGATTTGTGATCGATGAATAAATTGTGACGTATAAATTTTTGATTTGTGATCGATGAACAAATTGTAACCTATAAATTTTTTGAATTGCGAACGTAAAATAATTTGTGACATATGAAAATTGTAATATGTGACCAATTAATAATATGTAACCAATTATATAAAATTTGTGACTAAATTATATGAAATTGTGATATTAATATATTTTATTAATAAAATATATGTTTAATTTATTTATTTATAAATAAAATTAAAAAATTCTGAAATTTGAAATCTTAAACTTAATCTCTTAATTTTGAGATTGGTAAAACTAAACCTCTTAGTTATGAAATATTCCCGAAAAAATTCCATATCTATTGAGGTTAACTATGAACCCATTTCAAAATAAAGAAACAAAGTTTAAAACTTAAAAAATCAGACATTATTAAATTTTATTTACAAAATAATTAATTAAACATATATTTTATTGATTAAATATATTAAAGTCACAATTCTATACAATTTGTTCATAAACTATCAAATTGATTGTTCACTAATTATTTCTCAACCACAAATAAAAAAATTTATAAGTCACAAATTAAAAATTTTATCAATCACAATTTTTAATCGATAACTAATTTATCAAATTAATAAGTCTAATATTATTTCTTAATCACAAATTATCAAATTAATTAGTCGCGGATTATTTATCAATCACAATTTAATAAAATGTAAGTCATTATCATGTTCTTTAGGTCACATTATTTATTTGATGCAAATTAACTAATTTATTGACCACGATCAACTAAATAATTGGTCACAAACATCCCATCCTCCCACCCCACCATTATCTCTAACATAATCACCACTGCCACCACTGCCACAACCATCACCACTGCCAATGCTATCGCCAAATCCACCACTACCACTCTAGATCCACTAGCACCACCATCAATAAAACCACCATAACATCACCAAAACTATAAAAACCACCACCACTCCAACAATGAACAAAAACTAAAACAACAAATAACCAATTACAGACCATGGCGGCACCGTGAGTTGTTGGTAGAGAGAAGATGGAGAGACGGAGAAGAGGGTGGAATGGTTTTAGGGTTTGGGAAGTAATTGAATTGGGGTTATGGGGTGGTGGATTAGTTTGATTTTATGTTATTATTATTATTATTTAAAATTTTAATTATATCTGATTTTCGAAAGAAAAATTTGTAGCTCTTAATTATGAATTGGGACGTTGAAAACACTTATTTCTTGTAATTTCCACTAATATATATTGGTTAATCCCTTGTGACCGTGTTGAGAGAATAACCTGGCTGCGTTCTTCCCTTCTACTTCGTGCTACTGTCTGCCTTGGCTTTCTTCAGCCTGTGTGGCTGCAATAACAATTTCCCTTTGTGAGTTTTTTGGTGGGTAATAAAAGAAACCGGAGTGGGTAAAGTTGTAGGTGATTGTGGATTGGTTTATCGCGGTGTCGATTGGTTCTGGATTTAAAACTGAGTGGAAAATCCTTTTGTGTTCAATCTTCCGCTTTACAGAGACAAGAGGACATACATGAACATTCCCACATAATAATATACTATAGTTTTCTCAATTTGTACAGAAGTGTACATCATTCTAAACCTATACACAGATAGCCAATGAGTTTTACTAAAAAAAATATATCATATCAAGCCAGAGAAATGGTAATCATAGATGTGAACCTCTTGCTGAATCATTGCGTAGCATGGATCATCAGTAGTGTAATTAGAAATTTGATCCATCTCAAATAGCAGTGATTCTATATCCCCATACTGTGATGAAAAATCGATATTCTGTGCATTTTCTAATAAATAATTCATAGGTTCTGGCAGCCGGTATTGTAGACCAGGGCTTTCTGATGGAGTACTAAAACATGTTGATGAATCAAATGAAAAGTCGAGGCTATTTTCTTGATATGCATGATCTTCGATATCTATAATGGCCCTAACTTCCTCTACTGGCGGGGTTGTAGATGCAAGAGGAGGAGGTGGAGATGAGACTATGATCGGAGAATTTCCATTTCCATTCCCAGTGAGTTCTTGAACGAGATTCTTGAAGTTTGAAGAATCTACGATGTAAACTTTGGGACGTAAATTCTTGATAAAATTGTTGATAATATGTTGTCGTTTCTTGTCGTTTTTGGATATTTTCATGGAAGATTGACTCGATATCTTCCCCATCTTGCAAGGAATAATAGGTAAATTTGGTTACTGTTTGGTCTTGTTGCCTATATCTGAGGATCCTAAGAGGTGTATATATACACACACATACACGAGGAGGTTTTTACAATTCAAGGCGGAAGACAGGAAGATACCGAGAATGATGTTTACGTAGTTGACTTTATTCTATTTCTACACAACGTATGTAAATTACAGTATATACCCACCAGTCGTGTTCGTTACGAATGTAAAACGCAAAAAGAATATGCTGAGTTTTGAAATTGCATGGACGTGGTTGGTTTACTTGATGAGGTTAATGGGAAATTGACATAAAAAACTATTAAAATGATTTTGTAAACAACAGTGAAGGCACGTAGCTAACTATTCACCAGTTTGTCTTCATCTTGACTACTTAGTTACACATCAAATTTCAGACATGGAGAGGGAGAGGGAGAGGGAGATGGAGATGGAAAAGAAATAATTTTAAAAAATACAAATTAAAGACTTATAAGAAAGAAAAAGACAAAAGGATGCCCTAATATTTTAACACTAAACAAAAATTAGGGTTCAGCTTGTGCTTCCTAATCTTTTAACGGTGGTACTACATGTACATATCAACTTAGTTAATAGTTTACTAACAGATGATATGATGAAATTTAAATGGATCAAAATCTCATCAATCAAATAACTTCCCATTTACATTTTTACAAATCATTACTACGTGAAACATTATGTAAATAGTTATGTACTAGAATAATTTTCCATCTTTAATATTGTGGTTTTGTATCTCTATCATTCAAATGTGAGGTTCTGAGTATCCGACCTAGTAAAATATATGAACATATGTGTGTAGACATTAAAATTGCTTGAAATTTTCACATGACTTAAAATTAGAGGACAGAATCTGATTAATATCTATCTTTCGGTCACACGAAAGATGTATTCATTTTAATGATCCTTTCCATTACGTAGGAATCCATGTTTACATATTTAAATATAATGATGATTGGAAATTTCAGTTTTAAAGACTAGAGATCCAAAATACACACTACATTAGAGGTGCGATCGCATGGCACTGCTATGTTGTTCACTATTTTTGCCAAATATACCCTTGCAATCGCATGGGCGGTTGTCCTACGAACGCATGGATCAGCTATAGACTATATGCAATTTGGTCCTCGTTCAATTCTTTGGTCTGCTCAAGCTCGTTGTAATTGCAATTCAATTTTGTGATCTTTCAATTCATATCAAGTTGGTCCTCATTCTCTGAATTAAGCACAAAACTCTTCATTTTTGCTCAATTTTCATTCCTTCTCTCCAAAATCTCGTCTAGCGTCAAGTTTTACTTAAATAAACAGTACTTACATGAGATTAAACAACGATGTTCTAAAAATACTCCCAAATATCCATGTTTAACGGTCTAGATAGTGAATAAAATACACTTATCAAGATGTTCAAAATCAAACTCTAATTTTCACTTCAATTTACACACTTCAACCCCAGCAAATGATGTACTTAATTTGCGAAAGATTTTTCCAGGGTTATTTTTTTTTCAATATCGGTAGAAATAATTGATGTCGACGTTTTGTTTTCACATTTTCATTGGACCAATATGATACCGTTCGGATGAAACTTTTCTTCGCTTGGATTTTCAATTGAAAATCCTACAAGATACGAAATGAACTATCTGAATATCTTATAACATGTACCATCATGCATTGTTATAATAATTAAAAGGGTATTGCCCCCAGGGGCATAGGCGAGTTGGTAAGCCTGAGGTGACGTGGGGAGAAATCCTCCGGCAACGCAGGTTCGATTCCCCACTCAGTGGGTTCGTATCCTGTTGGCTCTCTCCCTCAGGTCTCTGCCAACTCGTGCATATCCTTCGATTTACAACCCGTCTGGCTGAGGGGCCTCCGGCACAGGTGGGGGGGGGGGAAAAACCTCCTTAACAAAAAAATATGGAAACCATGAAGCTGTTAT
>CAIGRN010046096.1:0-13526 GCA_903798345.1 Fraxinus anomala
GATTGGGAGAAAGGTAGACGATTGGTCCAACTTGGTGGTGTCGATTTGGAGAGACCGGGCCCCGATTATTGGTTGTTTGGAACCCAAAATCTCAACATGGCTTTAGAGCAAGCATAACATTAACAAGCCTAGAAGGGTACAAGTTGAATTGCTTACTGATGTTCATGATTAAAGCAGCCAATAATGTGGCTGGATACGAAGCACTATTGGCTGGTTTACTTTTGATAAAAGAAATGCAGGCTTAGAATATTTAGATAAAAAACAATTTGTAGTTGGTGGTGAACTAAATAAAAAGGACATTCGCAACCAAGGATAAAATAATGGCCACATACCTTGTAGAAACCATAGAAATGCTTTAGCGCTTCAACAAGTTTGAACGTGTCCAAATCCCTATGGAGAAAAATGAGCATGCGGATGCCTTATCAAAAGCCGGCAAGCTCAAAAGATGCGGAGCTATTTAAAATGGTTCTCCAAGAATTGCTGCCAAAACCATCAGTCGGCGAGAAAATAAAGGAAATCTTGTGGATACAGGACAAAACATCATGGATGCAAGACATCATTTCCTATTTGAGAGATGAATTACTTCCCGAGGATAAAAAGGCAGCACAAAAATTACAAATAAGAGGTAGTCGATACACACTGCAATAAGATGTCTTTTTCAAATGAGGATACGCACTCTCCTACTCAGGTGCATAAGCTAAGATGATGCTTCATATGTAATGAATTTTTTTTCATGAAGGCGTATTTAGTAATCACTCTAGTGGACACTCCTTAGCGCAGAAAACCTTAAAACAAGGATATTATTGGCCTAATATGATAAATGATGAAAATGAACTTCGCTAGGAAGTTTGATAAGTGCTACATGTTCACATCTACATCTTGACAACCCATACAAAAATTGGTAACCAGCAGTGGCCCCGGCTCTTTGCCAAGTAGAGAATCGACTTTTCAAGATCGTTAACTAGGAGGAGATCTAATATGAGATTTATGATAGTGGCAGTGGATTATTTTACTAAGTGGGTAGAAGCTGAACCTATTTTAAACATTATTGAGGCCAACACTGGTAAATTTGTATGGAAGAACATTATATGCAGATATGGGGATAATGAAACATAATTTTAGGGGAGGAAAATGAAATTTGTGATGAACTGGGTATCTATAAACACTTTTCCACTCCATGCTTCCCTCAAGTCGATAAGCAAGTGGAAGCTGTCAATAAAACACTAAAAAATATCCCAAGAAGGAAAAAGACAAATGAGGAATATATGAATGCGAGCTTCGATCTCTTCGATGAAAAAATAGATGATGCTCAAATTAAGCTCACATAGTAGAAAATGATGGAAAGATACTTCAACTTAAATGTTCGCAAAAAAAAAAAAAAAAGGAGATTTAGTCCCAAAAAAAGGTCTTTATCACAGACAAACAATTGAGCTCCAGTTAATTTGGTCAAAAATAGGAATGACCATATACTATAACCGAGGTGATGGGAGCTAGAACATATAAGCTTGCAGGAAAGGATGGTGAACCACTTAAGTGTTGGTAGAATGGCATATACTTGAGAAAGTATTATCAATAAAATAAGAATTAATTCTTGAAAACTTAGTAAAGTCGATAAGTGATTGTGAAAGGAATATTATGGCAATCCTAAGTGTCTTGACATATAACGTAATGATGTAAGATTTAAGAATGCTTCATCAGGAAAATACAGTAGAATCAGAAAGGAAGATAAAGGAGTGACGATGACATAGTAAAGAAGTATAGTGAGGATAAGGAACTTTCCCTCAGAATCAACACTAAACGAGGTAGCAATGTGCATTCTCTATGATCAAGAAAAATGAAAGTTAAAAACAACATAGCACGCGCGCTCACACACATTTTTTGAAGCATTCAAGTCAGAAAAATCAAAGGAAATTTTTGCCGAAGTAAACGTTCGATTCATCCAACGGTCAGTTTGTTTGACCATTCTGATTTTTTACGCTTAACGGCTACTTTGTTCGTTCGGTTCAGAATGAGGACGTCCAGATGCTTGTCCAGTTTCATAGATAATTGTATTTACTGAATTCTATAAATACGCTCACCACTTGCATTAATGGTAAAACTTTCTAAGAGCATTAAAGTGAGGCATTCTTGAGGAAAATTCTTTTAAGCTTACATCTTAGTTATTTCATCAAATATTCAAATTTTTGATTGATTGAATCAACTTTTGAAAATAATCTTTATCATCAACGTTTTTTTCATGTAGCACTTGAGCTTCATTTATTACTATTCATTGAAGTGTTAGCCTCTATTGGTACTTAATTCATTTGTATCATTTATTACGAGATAGATTCAAATTGTAAAAACATTCTTCCGATTTGTGTGTTGTATTTAGGTCCCTTAAAACTCAATATTGTATAAGAATCAATACTCCTTATTTGTAAGTTATCAAAAGCTTCGGTAAGGGTTTGGATTGCATCATAAGTCAATCATTATAGTAAAAAGGCTTTGCTCGTGATGGAGCTCTCGATAACGAAGGACGTAGATCATTGCGTTGGATGAAACCTCCACAATTATATCGTTTGAATTGTTTCTCCCCTTTTATTTATTGCTTTCATACTTGCACATAATACTTAATTAATTCATTTATTCTTAGTTGTTTGAATTCAGATTAATTCTTGTGAAAAAGTTTTAAAAACCAATTCACACTCCCCTTAGTTAGTTCTTCTTGGGCAATTGGTATCAGAACAAGGTGCTCGCTATTAAATTTAAGATTTCACAATTTTGAATACCTTGGTTAGTTATTCTTGGGCTATTAATTAGTATCAGAATAAGGTGCTCACTATTAAATTTAAGATTTCACAATTTTGAATAATAGCTAACCACAATATTCAAAATCTTGAGAGGCATGCTATAAGTTTTCCTCCTTTCTGTCATGACACTCATTATAATTTTCTATGATCATTCCATAGATGATAATATTTGAGAAGTTAATAAATTTGGCCCCTATGCGTCTATTTAACTAATTAAACTCTATATCTCTATGTGAATCAATCTTAATTAAGCAAAATCTTAGTTCTAAGAATTTATCTAATGATCACAATAATTAGTATATGTATCTCTACACGTTGTACTAAATTACAGAGTTTTAATATTTGGTCAAAATCTAAAACTCACATCTCTTTCGTAATAGATTCACAAAATCATTGAATAATTGGCCAAAGAATTCAAAGCAATAAATTCATCAATAAAATCAACACGTATGTATTTAAAGAACTAGAATCTTGAATAAAAGAAACAAATGGTCACACATAGATTACATTGTTTACCTTAGCTATGAATTTATGTATTCGTAATAATGAAAGAAAAATAAAAGTATAGAGTTCATAACCAAATTTTAAAATCTTGAATATGGAAAGAATTGGATCTTACACCAAGAATCTTCAACCTCAAAAGTCTTCAAACCCTAGCTTTTGCTCTTTGATTTTGATGATTATGTGTTTTTCTCCTCCAAACTATGTAAAACTCTCTCAAAAGTATCAAAACTTGTATTTACACTCTCCCCACATTTGTGTCGAATGTAGGATTTTATGAGCTTAAAAAACGCGCCTTAAATACATCCAGACGGTGCCTCAATGCTATAGGAGTGGCACTGTGAATCTATATTGTGGAATTTGGTGGTGCATGGGCACCATGATGGTGGCGTCGCAGGACCACCTTTTGGATGAAAATATGTACTACACTTTAGTATTTTATCATAACTTTCTCTTCCGGTATCCAATTCAGAGGATTCAAATTGTGTTGTAAACATAATTAAGAGGGCTACAACTTACGTGAAATATTTTTTTACCAATTCGAACATTTACTAGGTCAAAAAGGGGTCTCAATCTCCAACTAAAAATTTGGAACATATTGGTGTGGTTGAAAATTAATTTGTGAAAATATTTTGATTATATTTCACTCCATTTTCACTTCTAATTGCATCCAATTGACCCCTAGCATTCTTGAATCTTTATAGTGAGATTTGACACAACTTTTGAGTACTTACACTTTAGTCCTCCAAACTTTGGATCTTGTTCATTTTTCGCTTCTTTTTTTTTCAGTTCCACTTCCTTTCACCGAGTTTCACCTAATAAATGAAATATACATTAAATTAGGTTATAATTCTTCAAAAGAACTAGTAAATGTCTATATTTTTAAATCCAAATAAGTCTGTAAAATATACTCATCAAACACCCCCAAACTTAAATATTTGTTTGTTCTCAAACAAAACCATAACTTAACTTAATAAACACATGAACATGCAAAAGGTTTAGTTTAGATTCGTCATTTTGTCTTAGGATTGGAATCATTGTATTCAATCTATAAACAACTTCAAAGTTGCATTACCAAAATCAATATTTAGTTTTTCAATGCAAAACTAATGTTTTTGTGTGTGAGAGGAATTAAGTAAAACATTATAAGTTCACGAGTTGTTTCAATTCCTGACCCTCGATGGTCAATTTTTTTCATCACTAGTAAGATTCACACACCCAAACTTATTATTTTTTACTCTTTTCCCGGTGTGTGATCTAAAGTTGAGTCTTTATACCAATTCCTCACCTTCTTTAATTTAGATGGATCTTACTAATTGCAAGTCGACCTTCAACAAATAAGGATTCTCCAAATTTTGATTACTCCAAAACTCAACTAGGCTAACAATCCCTTGTCAAAGATAACTTTCTCAAATAATTGTTTGGGACTTAATCAAGGCATGTAGTACGTAAATACATAATAATAATTATTTTTTTATCTTATGTACAGACTTCTCTCCATAAATCTTTCTAAATGACTCTTGTAGCGAGTTTTAGGCCGATGACTTCCAAGTCAGATAATCATAGGGGCTCCAGATTTTTAGATACTCTTACATGTTAAATCACTCGAGTCATAAAGGCTCTGAGGAGACATTTCACAATGAGATACCTTTTTCTCCCTTTTTATTTTTTTATTTTTCCTTTTATTGCCATGATTAGTGCATGTCCTTCATTAAACACCCATTCTCAAAAATCGACCCCTAACTTAAATTTTTTACCTAATTTTCATTATATTGGCCTTAGAAAATTCACATAAGATTTTAAACACGTCGAATCCCCCTTCATATCCACATCTCCCTACAACAGTAAAATCTCCTCGAAACTAATCTAAATTTGGTCAAAGGATGTATATTGTAGTAATTTTTGGGTTTAACATCTAAGTTCTATTATTTAAATCTATCAAGGATATGAATCAACCTATTACTTTATAATGCTAAACTTAATTCATGTGCACAAATAGTATCAATTTTTACATGGATAAGAATCAATTAATCTAAGTATCTAACATATTCACAGTTCATAAATTAAAACGTACTAGCAAATATATTTGTCGACAGGGCTACCTAACCCACAAAAGCACACTTTTTTTAAATTTTTTATATATAATATAAAGAAGTAAAAAACACACAATCACATAAGAATAATAAAATAAAAAACTAAATGTCATTTTCACCCTCAAATTTAAAGTTGGCATTGTCCTCAATGTCTTAAAGTATAATCTATCACATAAGTGGTGAGGAAAAAAAGGAAAAAGATACTTCCTGAATTTTTCTGTTTGAAATTGGAAGTAGGTTTTTTGGATCGTTCCATTCCATTTATCAGCTTGTCAAGCTTCCTCCGTTCGATATCTTTGTACCTTTGAAAAAAGAAGACAAATATAAAAGTAAAAAAGTGTTTAGAAGTTATAATGTAGTCTATATGATAACCAGTTTTTTTACGTCCCTAGAGCCTTGAAAAATGAGTTGTGTGTATTTTATACTTTTTTTTTTTCACTCAAATATGTGATTTTATTTTAATGGGCTTAATATAGATATGTTGACCCTCTTATCGAAATAGAGAATTCCTAAAACTAATGCACTTTAATAGACTATATGCAATGAAAATATAGAAAGCATAATAAATAAAAGGGTAAGAAATCAGGTTGTCTCCCAATAAGTGCTTAAATCTTTAGTTAGACTTTTGCACAAGTGTTTCATGGCACTTTGAATATAGCTTTGGAAGTCCTGCTTATGTTGCTCAATTTTAATTTGTTTCATATTTCATACGTCCTCCAAAATCGTACTTTACCCTTTTGAATACGGTATGACTTGCCTAAATTGCCCAATTCGAACACAACTAGGAATACTTCAATTTCCTCATAGACTTTAATAACAAAATCAATGAAATTGGAGGTTTGCATGCTAATCCCATCTTCTTTGAATGCCACTAATTCATTTGACTCCTTTGTGATAAATATATTCGTTTCTACATGTACTTCTTCTTTAGTTGGTTCCTCGAGGTTGAATAATGAAGAGATCATCAATTGGCATGTTATTTGGCTCATCTGAAATTACTTGATCTTCAATCCTTCTATATTTTTTCATGATGATGTCTCCAGTAACTATTTCACCACCATCATCTTGTTCTTCATATGGATCATCGAAGATAGCTTTCCTTAATTACTCTGGAGTGGCCAATAACAGGCAATTTTTACTACAATACAATGCACCACAGTATTCACAAGTTGGTCCGATCTCCCCATAAGCAATAGATTTGATATTTAATCCCTTCAGCCAGCCATCCTTATCAAATACGATAGGTTGATTGTATCCTCACTTTTTAAGTTCTTGTCTGAACTAGAATTCTCCAAAGAGCAGGTCACCTTCATTTAAGTCAGGATCAATCATTGTGAATTTTTGACCTCTTGCTTCTTTTCATTCTCTGTCAATGAAGCAAAGAAAAATAAGTAGATCTATTGAAAAAAAAATCAAAAAATCAAAGCAAAGCAATAAATAATCCAACATCAAATAAAAATAGTCCATGGCAATGGCGCCAAACACTTGTCAATTTTTATATTCCATAAGTGTACGGATCGTAACAAGTAGTATAGTGGACAAATGAGTCCGGATATCGTTCTCACGAGGACTACTATCTAGCAATTTGTTTAATTATTTCTAAATTTAATTTCATCGAAAACAAATAATAAGGTTTGTGATTGGTGTCCAAAATATTCTAACTATACTAAATTATCTAACATACAAATGTTTTGCCAAATTTAGGTTTTAAAAGTATGAATGTAGATGTTAGGACTTACAATTTTACCTATGGACATCCTTTAATTTGACAATCAAGATTCATTACTAGTGTAGTGTTCGATCGAATTCTTTTAAAATATTCAATTTACTACTCTAGAGTTCTCTTTGAGTCTATTTAACTGATTCAATTTCATATCTCTATTCGAATCAATTTTAGTTAAATGAAATATTAGTTATAAGAATTCATCTAATGACCGTAATAATTAGTATAAGTATCTCTATATGTTATACAAAATTATCGAATTTTAATGTGGTCTAAATCTAAAACTTATCTCTCGATTCCTAATAGATTCACAAAATCATTAAATAATTGGCCAAATAATTCAAAGCATTAAATTCATGAATATAATAAGCACGTATGCATTTAAAGAACTAGAATCTTNAATTCATGAATATAATAAGCACGTATGCATTTAAAGAACTAGAATCTTGAATAAAAGAAAGTAATGGTCACACATAGATTACATTGTTTGCCCTAGCTATGAATTTAGGTACTCATAATAATGAAATAAAAACAAAAAGTATAGAGTTCATAACCGGGCTTTGAAATCTTGATCGTGGAAAGAACTGGATCTTATACCAAGAATCTTCTTCAACCTCAAAAGTCTTGAAACCCTAGCTTTTGCTCTTTGATTTTGATGATTATACATTTTCTCCCAAAAATTGTGTGAAACTTCCTCAAAAGTGTCAAAAATGTGTATTTATAATCCCCCACATTTGTGTCAAATGTAGGGTTTTTATGAGCTTCAAAACAGGCTAAAAATACCTCCTAGATACACCTAGTGGTGCCTCGGCACCTTTAGTATTTTTATCATAACTTTCTTTCCTAATATTCGATTGAGAAGATTCAAATTTGTTTGTATAGATAACTCGAAGGGCTACAACTTTACTTGAATTAGTTTTTTCCAATTCAAACTTTTACTAAGTCAAAAAAGGGTCTCAATTTCCAGCTAAAAATCTGGATCATACTTAACCGGTTGAAAATTGATTTGTGAAAATATTTTGAGTATGCCCTTGTTTGAGCCCCATTTTTCCAAAAATGAATTTTTGAATAGTGATTTGACCTCATTTCCATCACATATTCTTCAATAAAATAATATTACAAGCAAATCCAAAACTTTTTTTTTTTAAAATTTTATAACCACACATTTTCCATTATAACAATATCAAAAATGATTTGTGTTGAAAAAAAGGGCTCAAACAAGCCCTATATTTCACTCATTTTTTACTTCTAAATGTATCCAATTGACCCCTGGCATTCTCTAGTCATCATTGTGAGGTTCGACACAAATTTTGAGTATTCACACTATAGTCCCCAAATTTTGGATCGTGCCCCCTTTTTCGCTTCTTTCTTTCAATTCCACTCCCTTTCATCGAGTTTCATCTAATAAACAAAGTATACAATAAATTAGGTTATAATTGTTCAAAAACTATTAAAAATCTACATTTTTGGTCTAATTAAGTGTATAAAATATACTTCTCATGCCTAGAAATATTATTAAAGTTATGGAAAATCGGATCAAACCATTTCAAATCCTGGAGAAGAGTTCGATGAAAAGGATAAAAGAAAATTGTCTTTCAATACTAGAGCAAAAAAATATACTTTAATGTGCTTTAGATAAAAATGAAATTAATCAAATTAGCGCATGTGACTCCACTTTTGATATTGGTATGCCCAAGAAGGCACTCACTTAGGCATTAGCAAAATAAAAGACACCAAAACAAATAATTTTGGTTAAAAACTTTGAAGATTTCTTCATGAAATAAAATGAACATATTGTTTACATGATTACTCGTTTCACTGTTATTATTAATTACCTTGAAGGCATTCATCGAAAATTTACTCATGGTGAACTTGTAAGTAAAATTCTTAGGTCTCTATCGAAGGATTGGATCTCTCTAAGGATGTTGATAGAAAATACCAAAGATATCAACATATATCCATTAAAAGAGCTCTATGGAACGTTGATGACTTATGAGTTCAATAATGCGGAAACAAAAGAGAAAACAAGAAAAAGTAAAGAAGAATCAAAAGAGCCTCCTAAGCACCAAATTGCCTTAAAATTGGCAATTGATGAAGCCACTACAAATGAGAATATGAGTGATGAAGAAATTATGATCTAGTTCTTCTTATAAAAAAATGGAATTTTTTTCACAACAATCGATGATTTCAAAAGAGAGAGGGAAGGGGGAAGAGAAAAGCAAAAATATCATTTCCTATGATTGTGACAAACTCTGTCACAAGAGAACCAAGTGTCCAAATAAGAAGAGATTTATCAAAAAGAAAGCACTCCAAGTGACATGGGATGAAAGTGACGATGAAGATCATGATAAAATTGGAAGTCAAGAAGAAGTTGCAAATATGTTCTTCATGGCGATCGAGGAATTTAAAAACTTGTTTTAAATCACTCTATCATCAGAAAAAAAACACTCCTTGTTGAAAAATGAAGTAAAGATAATTTTAGAATCTCAAAAGGATTTTGAAAAAGCAAAAATTGATCTCAAATCCTTGATTAAAGAAAATCCCTCTTTAAAAGAGAGAGTTGAAAATTTAAATAAGATTATTTACAAGTTCACTCAATGCAAGAGAAATTTTAAAGCACATGACCGGAGATAAGATGTTATTATCAAAGTTCAATAAGAATGATGGGGGTCATGTCACATTTGGAGATAATGCAAAAGGGAAAATCATTAGAATTGGAAACATTGATAATCACCCATCTCCTTTAATTGAAAATGTTTTATGAGTGAGTACTCTCAAACATAACTTGTTTAGTATTAGGGTGCGTTTGATTTGATTGCGAGTATGGAATTTACATGGGAAGAAAATAAATTATAGGTAATTCAATTGCGTACAAATGTTTTCTATAAAAATTATTAATTAAATGTATTTGATTGATTTAATTTTCAACCTAGATAATATTATACTTATTCATTTTTATTGGTGGGTAGATGAGAGAGAGATAATTACTTGGAAAATAAAAACCACCTTTACCTAGAGAAAGTATTTTCCTCGTTTTCAAGGAAAATATGGTCATGTGACCAAAATGAGGAAAATATTTTTCTAAGAAAAAATTGTCAATCAAACATTACAAAACTAGAAAATTAGGTGGAAAAAACACATTTTTCATGGAAAATTGGCAATCAAAGGCACCCTTAGTGAATTCTGTGATAAATGTTATCATATTAAATTTGATTCTTCCAAATGCCTTATTCATAACGCTACATCAAAAGTGAAGATATTAATAGGAGTCTGAAATAAAGATGTTTATATCATAAATATTGAATTTGAAAGTAATTAAAAATGTTTTTCAAGTTGAAATAATGATACTTGGTTGTAGCATAGAAGATTAGGTCATATTAGTATGGACCTACTTAAAAAAAATTCCAAACATTATTTTGTTAAAGGCTTGCCGAAATTAAAATTTGAGAAAGATAAAATTTGTGATGCATGTCAATTTGGAAAGCAATTAAAGAGCTCCTTTAAATCAAAGCAATATTCTTCAACGACGCGACCTTTACAACTTCTCATCATGGAATTTTTTGGACCATCTAGAACTGCTAGCTTAAGTGGTAAACATTATACATTCGTCATTGTTGACAATTTTTCTAGATTCACTTGGGTATTATTTTTAAACCTAAACGACAAAGCTTTGAATGTATTTAAACACTTCTATAAAAAATGTTTAAAATGAGAAGGGATATACTATTATAACTATTAGAAGTGATCATAGTGCAGAATTGGACAACATCGCATTTGATAATTTGTGCAATGAAAATGGATATGAACACAGTTTCTCGGCTTCTAGAACTTTTCAACAAAATGATATAGTAGAAATGAAGAATCGTACATTGCGAGAAATTGCTAGGACTATGGCTAAATGAAAATAGTTTGCCAAAACATTTTTGGGCCAAAACCATTAACACCACTTGCAATATTGTTAATAGAGTTTTAGTTACTCGAAAGAACATGAAAACTTCTTATGAGCTTTGAAAAAATAGAGTTCTCAATATTGGTTATTTCAAAGTTTTCGGTTGCAAGTGTGTAATTTTGAACACAAGAAAATTTGATTCAAAATTCAATAACGGAATCTTCCTTAGATTTCATCAACTAGCTAAGCTTATAGAGTTTTCAACAAAAGAACATTAGTAGTTGAAGAATTTGGGCATCTAAGTTTCGGTGAAACTAATCCTCTTGATGAAGAGAAATGTATTATCAATAATCTAGATTTAGAGATTCCTTTTGAAAAAATGAACATTCAATATCAAAACAAGGAAGATCACCCTAAAACTCAACACGAGGAAGAAGCAAGGTTAAGTAGAATCTTCTGACGTGTAAAATGATCCAACTCTACTTATGGAATGGAATTTTGTCCCTTCTCACCCAAAAGAACTTATTATTGGTGATCCATCTAAAGGTATAAGTACTAGATCTTCTACTAGAAATCATTTGAATAGTTGTGCATTGTTTTTGCAAATTGAACCAAATAATTTTAAAAAGTCGAGTTTGCAGAATTTTAGATTTTAGTTATACAAGAAGAACTAAATTAATTTGAAATAAATCATGCTTGTGATTTAGTTGCTAGACCAAATATTCAAACCATTAATGGTACAAAATGGTTTTTTAGAAATAAACGAGATGAAAATGGGATAATTGTGTGTAACAAGGCTATATTGGTGGCCCAACATTACAATCAAGAAGAAGACATCGATTTTAAGGAAACTTTTGCACCGATTGCAAGATTAGATTCTATTCGCATGCTTCTTGTATTTACTTGTCATAAAGGATTCACTCTTCATCAAATGGATGTTAAAAATTCATTTTTAAGTGGTTTCATAAGAGAAGAAGTCTCAGTAGAGCAACCCCCGATTTTAAAGATCACAAGTATCTGGATTAAGTTTTCAAACATAGAAAAGCTCTTTTTTGGTTTAAAGCAAGCTCCTAGAGCATAGTAAGAAAGATTGAGAAAGTTTTTACTTTTAAACCATTTCTCAATGGGTAAAGTGGATACTACCCTCTTTATCAAAAGTAAAAGAATGAGATGATTTTGTTCAAATTTATGTTGATGATATTATTTTTGGTGCAACTAATGCTTCTCTTTGTGAAATGTTTTCTAAATATATGAGCGCAGAGTTCAAAATGAGCATGATGGAAGAACTCGAATTTTTCCTTGGACTCCAAATTAAACAAACTAATGTTGAAATATTCATTAGTTAAAATAAGTACATATTGGATATGCTCAAGAGATTTGAAATGGAAGAATTGAAGTCAATGAACATTCCAATGAGCACATCATAAAATTCGACAAAGATGATAAAGGTACTCTCGCTGATGTAACAAATGTCGAGGTATGATCAGATCCTTTCTTAACTTAACCGTAAGTAGATCTGTTATCATGTTTTGTGTATATTGTATGCTAGATTTTAATCCAATACTAAATAATCACACTTTAGTGCCGTAAAACGAATATTTCGATATCTTAGTGGTACTAAAACTGTAGGTCTTTGTTATCTAAAGGGCACCCATATTGACTTGCTTAACTATTCGAATGTTGATTGGGCCAGTTGTACAATTGATCATAAGAGTGTTAGCGGAACACGTAATTTTCTAGGCTTTGCACTAGTTTCGTGGTTTAGTAAGAAACAAAATTCCGTTTCATTGTCTACTGTCAAAAGCCTAATACATCTCTACCACTAGTTGTTGTGCACAAGTTCTAGGGATGAAACAAACCCTTAGTGATTATCACTTCTTATTTGACCATATATCTATCATGTGTGATAACAAAAGTGCCATAAGTTTATGAAAAAAAAATCCTATTTTACACTCTCTAACTAAAATAATTGGAATTAGGGATTATGCGCAGAAGGGGGATATTTCATTAGAATTTATAAATACGAAAAATCAATTGGTGGATAATCTTACTAAACCACTAGGTCTCGATAGATTTTCATTGATTTGAAGTGGTTTGGGTATTATCGATGAATTCGAAGTATGTGGTGATTATGCCCAAAGTATAATATGGCAGTTGTAGCACAACTTTGGGGTGTTGATTCCATAGGGAGATGGAAATTTAACTCAAAGGATCAAGTCTTAGGGTTCCTCTTACAAATTGTGTGAATTTAGTTGTTTATCGAATTAAATTGGATTCAAATATCAATGTCATAATAGTGAAGCCCCGAAATTTACTCGATTGGTTTGAATCAATCAACGTAAATCATCCATTCATACTACTCAATTAGAGATTTTTATCCTAATACTCTAATCAAAAAATTTGGCATACAATACTCGATCAATTCTATGATAATTCCAAGACATAGATTCCCTATTGCATAATTTCACATCTTTCATTGAAATTAGATTCATAGAGCGGCTATAGATATATCAACATATAGCAGTAATTAA
>CAIGRN010046104.1:0-11020 GCA_903798345.1 Fraxinus anomala
TCTCAAAATTTGATATGAAGTCTGGCTTTTTGGCAGATTCAAATTAAAGAAGAAGACAGATACAAAACCGCCTTCAATGGTCCTTTTGGTCAATATGAATGGAATGTTATGTCATTCAGTCTCAAAAATATTCCTTCTGAATTTCAAAAGATTATGAATGATATTTTTAATCCGTTTCAAAATTTCATTATTGTTTATATTGATGATGTTTTAATTTTCTCTAAAAATTTAGAATAACATTTCCAACATTTGCATACATTCATTCATGTTGTAAAACAAAATGGTTTAGCTATTTCAGCTAAAAAGGTCATTTTATGTCAAACCAAGATAAGGTTCCTAGGACAGACCATTCATTTAGGAACCCTTACACCAATTCAATGAAATCTAGAATTCACTGATAAATTTTCAGATGAAATTTTAGACATAAATAACCTTCAAAGATTTATTGGTTGTGTTAATTATGTAGGAGACTTTATCAAATAGATAAGATCCTATGTGCACCTCTTTTCAAAAGATTACAAAAACACCCAGACTCATGGAGTCACGAGTGTACTTTAACCGTTCAAAAGGTCAAAAAAGCCATCAAAAGTATCCCATGCTTATCCATATTAGACCCCACGGCCTCTATTATTGTGGAATTAGACGCCTCAAATTTAGGGTATGGTGGTGTTCTCAAACAAATCTCTTTTAATTCTAGCCAAGAACAACTTGTTAGATATCATTTAGGAATCTGGATATGTCCTCAAAAGAATTACTCCACTATCAAAAAGGAGATACTCACAATCGTCCTTGTCATTTCAAAATTTCAAGATGATTTGATTAATAAAAATTTTATTCTAAAAATCGATTGCAAAGGTTCAAAAGATGTATTGCAAAAAGATATTAAAAACCTTGTTTCAAAACAAATTTTCGCAAGATAGCAAGCAATTCTATCTTGCTTTGATTTTCAAATTCTATATATACAGGGTTCTTCAAACTTTTTTACAGACTTCCTTACTAGAAAGTTCATACAAAGTAAGTGAGATGAGTTCTTCAAAGAAAAAGAAGAACAAGCAAAAAATTCATATTACTTTCAATAGTATAGATAATCACATTCAAAATTCCAATAGAGGATTAAAAGAAGCTTCCTCTAACTCTCAAATTGGTTCTGGTAATCTCCCAGAAATTAACCCTCAAAAATCATTTGTTTATTTCACAAAAGCAATTTTTCTACCTGTTTTCAAAATGGAAACATCATGGTTACAAATATATTCTTCCTTAGAAGAACATCTTCAAGATTTTTTCCCTCCAAATTTCTATTTTCTACCTTAATTTCTTTTGAATCGATTGATGCACTTCACATATCAAAAAGTCACGTGAGTTTTATGAAGCTATCCTCATCAAGATAGGATCTGCTATTATTACTTACACGCCAAACAGTAAAAATCCCAAACACATTGATTTTTCAAAAATATCTATCCAAAGAATATGGTCTTATGAAGACTATGGATTGCACCCTTGGGAAGATAAACGAATAAATATTTCAAAAATAGATTTATTCGAATCAAAATTCAATTATTTGGACTACAAAGAGGCGTGGTTCAATGTTTTTTATTGTAGACCAGTGATTCATTCCCCGTTTATTCTCTTTCATCAAAATTGCCCATCAAATTTTCCTAAATGGTTTCGAAAATTTTATTGAAAAATTTTCCTAAATGGCCCAAGCTTGGGTGAGAGGTTGGAGAGTAGTGAGTAGTGGTAATAATTAAACAAAAGAAGAAATATTTGAAATGTAAAATTTTTTATTGAAAAATAGATATTGAAAATTACAAGATTGTTCAAACTTGAGATGTAGAAATTTAACTCTAAGGCTAAATTCGCTCTGTCTAAAATCTCAAAATGAAGTGCTATAAATAGCAGAGATTTCGGACTTGAAATTACAATGAATTGAAAAATAAGAATCTTGAAATAGTTGATGGGGCTTGTCTTTCTTCTTTTGTCTTCCACTTGTCTGCCACTTTCTTCTTTTTGAATAATTCTTCTTTGTCTTCTTTTGAATAATTGAAATTTTTCTGTCTTTCCCAACTTTTTGAAAGATATTTTATTAAAGCGACTTTAATAAAGTTGATTGATGGATTGACCTTTGTATGTCGGCAAAGCAAGTAAGAAATTTGTTAGCTGGCAAGCACAAATTGAAGAGCATTTCTTTTGATTTATGAACCCGATATTTTCTCAAATCTTCAAGGAAACTGGATCCATGTAGTCATTTTGAATTTTTTTGGGTTTCTTCTTCAATAAGATCATCAATATCATAACCAAAGCACATATCTTCATTGCTTTGTTCAAAGTCTTCTGATCCTGAAGGAGAATATTTTGATCCTGATTTTGAACTTGATTTCTTTGATGATGCTAGAGCAGCAATTTTGTCTGAAACAATTTGTAATTCTTATGGTGTTCTACATTGATTGAACATTGCTAATAATCTTGATTTTTCAGCAAGAAAATCAGTTTTTTTGTCAACTTCCTTTTGAGATAATTTTAGAACACCAATATTTATCTGTTTTTGAATCCATGAATTTAATACTTTAGGACAACAATCTGTTTCATGAAATTTTGACCACCATTTAATTTTGAAACGTCTAACAATTCTTTTGATGATGTAGTCTTTGAATTCTGGAGGATTTTGATTTTGAATCAAATGGAAATCCCAACAGAATATCCATGATACTTTGAGATTATTCATGAATCGGAACAAAAGAATTTCTTAAGGCTTCAAAAATGCTTTAGCCTCTACTTTGAAATGTTCGAATCCTTGACGAGTAAGACTGGATAAGATTTTCTCATCAAGACCAAAAAATTCGAACCATTTTTGAAACCATTTAGGAAAAATTGATGGGCAATTTTGATGAAAGAGAATAAATCAGGAATGAGTCCCTGGTCTAAAGTAAAAAACATTGAACCACGCCTCTTTATTGTCCAAATAATTGAATTTTGATTCGAATGAATCTGTTTTTGAAATATTCATTCGTTTATTTTCCCAATGGTGCAATCCCCAGTTTTCATAAGACTATGCATATCCTTTGGATAGATATTTTTTAAAAATCAATGTGTTTGGGATTTTTGCTGTTTGGCGTGTGAGTAATAATATCATATCCTGTCTTGATGAGGATAACTTCATAAAACTCATGGAACTTTTTGATATGTGAAGGTAGAAAATGGAAATTTGGAGGGAAAAAGTCTTGAAGATGTTTTTCTAAGGAAAAATATCTTTGTAACCATGATGTTTCCATTTCGAAAACAGGTAGAAAAAATGCTTTTGTAAAATAATCAAATGATTTTTTAAAGTTAATTTCTGGGAGATTACTAGAACCAATTTGAAGAGCTTTGCGATAACTTGAGGGTTTATTTTCTGGAACTATTTGGGTTGGTTTTTGGAAAACAATTTTAGGCTAACATAGTATTTTGAGAGTTAGAGGAAGTTTCTTTTGATCATCTATTGAAATTTTGAATGTAATCATCTATACTATTGAGAGGAATATGAATTTTTTGCTTGTTCTTCTTTTTCTTTGAAGAACTCATCTCATTTACTTTGTATGAACTCTCTAGTGAGGAAGTCTGCAAGAAAGTTTGAAGAACCCTGTATAAATAGAATTTGAAAATCAAAGCAAGTTAGAATTGCTTGCCATCTTGCGAAAATTTATTTTGAAACAAGGTTTTTAATGTCGTTTTGCAATACATCTTTTGAAACTTTGCAATCGATTTTTAGAATAAAATTTTTATTAATCAAATCATCTTGAAATTTTGAGATGACAAGGACGATTGCAAGTATCTCTTTTTTGATAGTGGAGTAATTCTTTTGAGGACCTATCCAGATTCCTAAATGATATCTGATAAGTTGTTCTTGGCTAGAATTAAAAGGGACTTGTTTGAGAACATCACCAAACCCTAAATCCGACACGTCTGTTTCCACAATAATAGAGGTCGTAGGGTCTAAAATGGATAAGCATGGGATACTTTTGATGGCTTTTTTTACCTTTTGAACGGCTAAAGTACACTCGTGACTCCATGAGTCCGGGTGTTTTTGTAATCTTTTGAAAAGAGGTGCACATAGGATTCTTATCTCTTTGATAAAGTCTCGTACATAATTAATACAACCAAGAAATCTTTGAAGGCCATTTCTATCTAAAATTTAATCTGAAAATTTATCAGTGAATTCTAAACTTCATTGAATTGGTGTAAGGGTTCCTAAATGAATGGTCTGTCCTAGGAACCTTATTTTGGTTTGACATAAAATGACCTTTTTAGCTGAAATAGCTAAACCATTTTGTTTTGCAACATAAATGAATGTATGCAAATGTTTGAAATGTTGTTCTAAACTTTCAGAGAAAATTAAAACATCATCAATATAAACAATAATGAAATTTTGAAACGGATTAAAAATATCATTCATAATCTTTTGAAATTCAGAAGGAGAATTTTTGAGACCGAATAGCATAACATTCCATTCATATTGACCAAAAGGACCATTGAAGGCGGTTTTGTATCTGTCTTCTTCTTTAATTTGAATCTGCCAAAAAGCCAGACTTCATATCAAATTTTGAGAAAAATTCTGAAGGAGCATTCTTGAGACCAAATCGCATAACATTCCATTCATATTGACCAAAATGAACATTGAAATCAGTTTTATATCTATTTTCCTCTTTAATTTGAATTTGTCAAAAACCTGACTTCATATCAAATTTTGATAAGATAACAGGTTTGAATAATCTATTTAATAAATCTTTCTTTTGAGGTAGATGATGTCTAATCCATTGAAGAGCATAATTGATAGGTTTATAATTGATAACCAAACGAGAAACGCCTCGTTCAATTTCAGTTGAATTATTGACATAAAAGGCAGAACAGCTCCAAGGCGACTTACTTGGTCTGATAAGCTTTTTATCAAGAAGATCGTATATTTCTTTCATACAATGATCAAGAAGATCTTTGTTCATTTGAATAGGACGAGATTTAGTAAGAATCTTGGATTCTTGAAAATCTATAATATAAGGAAGAGAAACAACATGTTTTTTCCTATCCCAAAATGCATTCAGAATAGTTGAGCATATTTCTTTCTCAAGCTTTTGGAAATCAGAAATCTTTTGAATAATTGAAGTTTCTTGAAGTCTCTCTTCTATTCTTTGAAATTTAATTTCTTCTTTGAGAAATCGAATATGATTTTTCTTGAAATTAATATTGTTAACTAATTTTGAAATATATGCTTCTTTTAAGGAATTAACATCTTTAAAGGAATGAAGATCTTAAATTTGAAAGTTATTTTTTGTTCAAAAATTATAGTAGTTAATCCTTTTGAATCAGCTTGAAAAGGATAAATTTGTACAATAAAAGAAGGACCAAGAATAACTTCTTGGTTTAAATCTTTGACTAAATAAAAAATATTTTTAAAACAACTATTTGAATTACATACATGAGATTTTGAAAGTTTGTACTGAATATCCAGTTTTTTTACCACTAGCACCATAAAGTCGTTCAGTGATTTTTTTGAAATATTTTGTAGGGATTAATCCTTCCCTAATACAATTTTGATCAGCATCAGAATCAATCAAAACTCGGGTGTGAAGTTTAAATTCTTTATTGACTATAATAGTCATATTGCAATACTATTTTTGAAGTTGAATACGGTTAATAACATTAACTTTTTCTTCTTTAATTTGAAAAATGTTGAGAAGGTTTTGAATTTCATTTGAAACTAGAATTCGAATAAAGAGATTTTGAATCAGAATTTGAATGATTGGGATGAGAGGTTTCATTATCACATGATGAGGAGGAAGATTCTTTCTTAAGATCTTTGATTTTAAGATGAGTAACTTCCATCTTAACATTTTGCATTTGTTTTTCAAGATTGGAAATTTGAGATTTCACAGTATTGATTTCTATTTTTAAATCAGAACTAGAGATCTTTGAAGATTTTGGATTTTGAAAACGTTTCAAAACATCTTGAAGATTGAAGGCTTCGATATTTGAAGTAGTAGGCAAAAGAGTACTGAACTTATTTTTTTTATTTTTTATCAAGAATTTGATCAATAATTTCTTTAATAAGTTCTTCTTCTTTTGTGAGAATATTTATGGTTTTACAACCCAAATCACTTTGCTTTGAGAGAAGGATGAAGAAGATGATTTAGAAAAGATTTTTTCTTAGAATGAAAATTTTTTGATCTTGAAGGAAGGACAATTTTTTCAAATCCGTATTGTTCACAAAAGGTCCAAGTTCTTTACGACCTTCAGATCTTTCTGTTTTTAATTTGGCTTTAAGCTTGAAATCATTACAGAGAGATAATCCTTCTTGATTAACAAGACTGATTATTTCTCTATAGGTAAGGTCTTCGAAAGAAATAGAATGTTCTTGATGATTTGCTTTGATAGGGTTTCTAACCTTTTTAGCGAAAAGCTTAGGAAGTTTAGAAATAAATCTTTCTTTCCAATAAGATTGATTACAATCATTACATATAAAGACACGAGTTAAAAACATGTCCTTATACCATCGAAAATCTTGAAGTGTAGGACAATTGAGGTTCATAAGACATTGTGAATATCTTTCTTGAACATCACAAGGAATTCCCACAAAATGTTTGATAACTAATTCATCTATCATGATTATTAATGTTATCCTCGAATGATTTAATATACTTGAAGCATATAATTTAAATGATTTTATATTGAGGGAGAGTAAATACGTGTTATACTCTTTTTCCCTTGATCAAAATTTTGTCCCATTGGAATTTCCTAACAAGATTGTTAATTAAGCAATTTTTTAGTATATTCAAAGAAATAATGTATTCTTTTTCATTCATTGGTATTTTTCCCATAGGATTTCTTGTAATAAGATTTTAACAAACATATTCTTTTCATAATGAATATACATGATCTAAAGGACATTTACCTTCAATATAACTTTATAATTATGTTATAAATTTATATGAAAATATTGTGTGAAGACTATAACAAGACAACATGAAATATACTCCACACTAGAATTGTGATACTTAAGACAATGGTGTACAAGGCATAGATGGTTCGATACAGGAATTTTTATTAATTGAAATCATGGGAGTAGCTATACTATTTTTATTTGCTCAAGTTTTGTCCAATTGGATTATCTTGACAAGATTTTAACGAGACAATATTTTATTACTTTAATTTTGTTATGATTATTAACACTCTTTTTTCCTTCATTTGATATTTTTGTTCAACTGAATTTTTATCAAACAAGATTTTAACGAGATAGATATTGTGTAATAAGTCATTCAAGGGGACTATTGTAAATTATATATTTATTAGTGAATGACTATTATAACTCCGCAGTCCTAATTCTTATGACTATTATATCCCTTACCGCCCTAATTATCTCCTATATATGTGGAATTTTGGTTCTAAATAAAATATACACAAGTCCATTGACTTCTCCATTTTTCTCTATTTTTCTCTCTATTTTATAACATTATTAAATTTTTTATGTTTTACATTTATTTAAGTCTAATAGATTGTGATTTCAAGATGTTTCAAACATTTCTTCGCGTGTTATTTCCTTGGAATTGCCTTCATGTTTCATATTCCAAACTATTGGGTTACTTCTTGAAAAGTAGAAAAATGATATAACTCGCCAATAGAAAGTCACGAGTTCGAGTATGATTATGTGCATATTTAAATAAAAAATGTAACATTTTCCGCCAAAAACTGTAACACAAAAATGTCTCCCCACTCTAAGATTTCTCATCTAGCATGGGATAAACTCCGATTGAGTTCGGGTCGAGGAAGTAGAAAAAGTACAATGCTACCCATCTACTAAAATACCCGAATTCAATTGCATTATGACCTTATCAACCGGGGTTTCTACAAAAATTTATCTGGACCATAAACTCGATTCTGCGAAGGTAAAGAGAGCAATGGTTTAAGCCTGAAGAGAATTTTTATTTCTAGAAATGGAAAATTGAAATTTTTGAATGTTTTAACTAGCTTGAGGCGCTCAACCTTTTGATGGCCAGAATTAGGTGTGGCATGAGACATTGCACATACGTGACATCATGTTTGAGGGTGTAAGCCTACAAAAGGATTTTTCACCGAGAAATGAAAAATAAGGGCCATTTTTAATACATAATATTAGACGTAAAACGAGTTGTCTTCTCTAATACTGTCTAATCTAACTTAATAAATGTGATAGAAAACATTTATAGTAAAGTAAACTGGCCTAAAAGTAGACGATTGTACTAGGAGGCAGGGATGGATATAGGGAGGGTTAGGCCGGGCCATAGCCCAGTCTAGTTTTCAGCCCATTTCATTTTTTTGGTGTGTATATATACATATTAGCCCAACTTGTAATTCAATTATGGAACCGTTCTTGCTAGGGAAGAGGCCCAAAAGAATCATGTTGTGTACCCTTACTCCATCTAATCCTAGAACTTGACCTCTCACCTTTATATGCCCAATGTTGCTGCATATGATGGTGTTATGCATAAAAAAGGTTTTATTTACTCGACTCCAATTTTATTAGAAATAAGTCTTAGTTTGTTATTGTTTGATGCAAAATGATTTAGTTTGGATTGTTCACATGTGTTGAACTACCATCTCTATTGAATATTTGACCAAGATTAGAAATATTGTTTGCTATTTACATTGCATCCTATGATGGAAAATCATGTTACCCAAAAGCAAAAGGATTTGTTGAAGTTGGCCGTGTAAGTGACACTTTCGTTGTCACTTAACAAATGTCTTTTGATTTCCATTTAGTCATACGTTTTTGGTTTATGTCTAACTCATGTAATGATGTNAAAGTACTGTCAAGTATTGTTTAGTGGTAGTAGGTAGTATGGTTGTTGGTAAAAAAATATTTTTTTGAATTGTATCAAATCATGGCTATATATTCAGCCGGAAGAACCATTGAATTTGTAATGAAAATTTCTCTATTTTCTCTCTTCTCCTGTTTCATTACTATCTTGTAGTGGTATCAGAGTACTAAATTAGATCTTAGAAGGGTTGTAAAGAACTGAGCAACTTTGAGGAAAAAAAAACTAGAAAGGAACCTTCATACTAGCTAAAACGTGCAAGTGTAAGTGATGGCTTCCAGTGGTTTTACAGCACCTTTGCCTTCAGTATTTACAGGACAAAACTATGACTTTTGGTCTACAAAGATGAAAGTATATCTGAAGGCATACGACCTCTGGGAGATCACAGAAACTTGGGCTGAACCTCCTCCATTGAGAGCAAATCCCACCATTGCACAACTGAAGCAACATAGTGAAGAAATTGCTAAGAAGTTTAAGGCTCTTTCCTGTATCCAATCAGTTGTCTCGGATGCTATCTTCATAAGAATTATAACTCGTAAAATAGTAAAGGAATCTTGGGACAAATTAAAAGAGGAATTTCAAGGCAATGAGAGAACCAGGCAAATGCAAGTCTTGAATTTGAGAAGGGAGTTTGAAACTCTAAAAATGAAGGATCCAGAATCTGTCAAAGAGTTCTTTGATAGGTTGATGAAGGTAGTGAATCAAATTAAGTTGTTAAGTGATGATTTTCCAGACAAAAGAGTAGTGGAGAAGGTCTTGATCAGCCTACCGATATGTTTGAAGCTAAGATCTCCCCACTTGAAGATTCCAGGGATTTGTCTGTTATCTCTTTCTCTGAATTAGTTAATGCTCTGCAAGCCACATAGCAGATGAGATTAATAAGGTAAGAGAAACAGATTGAAGGTGCCTTACTTGCTAAGGGAAAGTATAAATCTCAAACAAGCTTTGGTGTGAAAAAGCATCAACCAGAAAAGAAGAAATGTGAAGGCAGCAAAACTGCGGGCAAGAATGAAGATTATCCACCTTGTTCTCATTGTAAGAAAATCGATCATTCTCCCACATGGTGTTGGTACAGGCCAGGAGTTCAATGTAGAGAATGTAAACAATTTGGATATGTTCAAAAAGTGTGTAAAAACTAGAAGGAGAAGCAGGATTCACAACAGGAATAGGCGGTAGAAATTCATCAGCAGGAGGAGCATTTGTTCACAGTAATAAATGAAAGGACTTGCAGCAGTGATGAAATGTGGCTATTGGATAGTAGATGTACTCACCATATGACCTCCAATTCCAACATATTTGTAAAGCTAGATAAAGGCTATAGATCAAAGGTTAAAGTGGGGAGTTTGTAGAAGTGAAGGGTGTTGGTGAAATTTCAGTGCAGACCTTAACAGGTACTAAGTATATTTTTGATATTTATGTTCCACATATCGATCAAAACTTGATAAGTGTTGGTCAATTATTGAAAAAAATTATACTTTGGTATTCAAAGACCAAAGATGCACTATATTTGATCCAAACAATCATGAAGTGATGACCATTGACATGAGGAATATAAGCTTCCCTTTAGAATGGAAAAATGTAGGTGAACAGGCACTTGCAAGCACTGTCATTGAGTCTTTACTATGGCATAAAATATTTGTACATGCTAATTACACATCACTTAAATAATTACATAATTTGGAGTTGGTTGAAAACATGACTGAAATTAGTAAGGGTGATGGATGTGTATATGAAATCTGTTAATTGGGAAAGCAACCTAGGTTTCCATTTCCTAAGAATCAGTCTAGAAGGGCTTCAAACAAGCTACAACTTATCTATTGGGATATATGTGGTCCAATGAGAACCCCTACTTTAAATGGTAGTAAGTATTTTGTACTTTTTATTGATGATTTAACAAAGATGTGCTGGGTATATTTTCTGAGACAGAAGTTTGAAGTTGCTGCTGTATTTCAAAAGTTTAAGAACTTGTTGAAAATAAGAGTAACTACAGAATAAAGGCTATAAGATCAGACAATAGAACAGAATATTGCTGCAGCCAATTTGATAAATTCTGTGAAGATATGGGGATACAACATCAGCTGACTATTCCATATTCTCCCTAGCAGAATGGTATTTGTGAAAGGAAGAATAGAACGGTTATGGAGATGGCTAGATGTCTGATGTTGAAGAAAAATGTACCTAAAGAGTTTTGGGCTGAGGCT
>CAIGRN010046114.1:0-12347 GCA_903798345.1 Fraxinus anomala
AGGCCATCTACACGTATTTCCTCTCCCAAACGTACACTAGATGCTAATGTAATAATAAATAGGCCAAAATCGTAAGAGGTCAAAATTACCCTTGATAAATTTTTTAACTTGTCCCCATCTCTTGCCTAATTTTAAAGGTCATGAAGGGTAATTTTGGTCAAGGAGCTTAACACGTGTTAACTAAATAGGTAAAGTCACTTTGCTCGAAAAGATGTTGGTATATGTCTTTAATATAATGAGTGTTGAAAAGATATGATTTGATGGAAAAATTAATTGTATTTTAAATAGTCATAGAATGTCATGTGATATTATATCAATGATTATATCAACATCTTTATCACTATAGCATGATTCTAAATAAATAGGTTGTTTTTCAGGACAACCTAGCTTGCAAATTGGACACATATATGAATATATTAAGCCCTTGCCTGGTAGAAATTAAAATTCATATTTTAATTTAAATTAAAGTCAACAATTAATTTCAATCACATATTTTATGAAAAACTTAATTTTTCAATCACACATTTCATCAATTTTTATTAAAATCCACCAAGTGATTTTAATCCCCACCAAATGGGGCTAAGTTTTTGACATTTCAACATGCACTTAATTGAGTGTCCTCTACTTAGATTTTGATTAATTTTAAAAGATTATATAAATTTCAATGAATTTCATGTATTTGAATGGATTTTCTCCAAATCCATAAGAATCTAATTAAAAATTGTGAAATTTGAAAAGAGTTGGCTATATGTATTTTTAAACTTGAAAGTCATCTAAGTCTTATAAAATCCATCTATTAATGAAATCTATGTAAATCCATGAATTATTGAGACCACCTGATTTTTAATGAATTTCACTAAAATTCATACACCAAAATTTTAATAGATTTCATTAAAATTCATTAAAATCTTAATTGGAAACACTTGAATTTAAAATGATTTTTAAAATTCATCAAAATTTCAGTTGACGACACCCGTGCACCAATACCATCATTCTCACCATCTAATCAATAATCCACTACTTGCGAGCCTTCAGTTTTTGAAGCATGTAGGGTACGATTTACCTAGGGCGCAAAACAGGAAGAACAAAAATGTCAAAAGTAGCATTATTTCTTCTTCTTCTTCTTCTTCTTCTTCTTCTTGGGAAATGCAATTAAATTAAATATTTGGCTAAATACATGATATTAGATTATTACAGCCAAACATATGACTAAGGATATATTAGATTATATTTCTAATTTTGGGCAATGGCTAATGCAATATGGTTACTTCCTAAGTGATGCTATTTTGAATTTTTACAATTTTATGCTACGATTTGTTGTTATACTTAACGAAAAGTGTGTAACTTGTTACGCCTCACCTCCAAGGCTCAAGTCAAAGTGCCACGTAGCAAATCACATTGACAGAAAAGTCAACAAATACTCAACGGTCAAAAGTGAAGAAATTATATGAATGACTGAAACTCTTAAGTCGAAGAACTGTCTAAACTACTGAAGTGCATAATTCTAACGGCGTTCCACGCAAGCGTCACGTTTTTAGGGGTCGACATAACTTAATTGAACTAAGTATTGAAAAGATTGTGAAATGCTAAATTTAAAATACATTCAAAATAACTACCTTGCTTAAAAAGTCAACACATCAACTAGCAGTGTAAGACTCCACATTGAAGCAAAGTACTAAGAATTACTATAACCTCTTTTTAGGACTCAAAAATCACACATTTTACATAAAAAAAATTGTTCAAGTACTAGCCTTTATTCACGTTGGTTTTAAGAACTTCTACTTCAATTTTATTTTGAAAAAATGGTAAGAATGTCTTTTTGGAAAATAGAGGAATCGCCAAAAAAAAAAAAGATTATTTACTAAACTACAGCAACAAAATGCTACACAAATACGAGATAATGCGTGAGAATAACAATTTTGAAAAATTGCACGAATGACCTAGTTGTTTATAGAAGAATAGTGTCTTTCTTCTCTACCGATAACATTTTTCTGTATAGAATAATATTTTTAGAATCTTTTACATTAACATCGCTGTTCGTCGACCCTCTCTCATTCTTAAACTTCTCACCGATCAAGTCACCTAAACTTTCATGTTGTTTATCTACTCTTTACACTATAGATGGCAGAATTATTCTTATACCGTCTTTACTATCAAGGTTTTGCTAATTGTAAAGTCAATCATAGTTGCATCTCTCTCACCTATAATATGACTAGTTACCTCATATATAATTTTCTCTCTTTCCACAATACACAAATTCATCCCACCGCTACATAATTTTCAATATACATATCAAAATTCTAGCCAAAATGAGCCTCATCAACATATTGCCACCATGTCATCGTTTCTAGAGACAGAAGAGTACCTCATGTTCGTAAGAGAATCAACTAGCAGATACAATACATATGAGTAGACACATAATTAATTTTCTGTTTAATATTATGTTAGCTTATGCATTTTGCAAGTCGTGTTTGTAAATAGCTCAACTTTAATTGGTGGAAAATGATGGTGTCAGAATTGAAAAGAAACGCTTTACACGCGTAGAATTATCTTTCTTCTATCACATAAATTATTGCAAATTTGCATTTGGGACGATTTGCAACCATACTCGTCGAGGCCTCAAAAATTGGCTTGGATATGCATCTCTTGTACAAAAATTTTTAAAAAAATAATGGTTATATTGGCAATATAATTTTTATTTATTACATCAATTGCAATTAATCTTCTCAATTTTTGTTTGTTGTAACAATTATTTTCTTTGCTCCTATTTGGTGGAGGTTCAAATCAAAATTTTAACATATTTTAATGAAAGTTTTTAGGGAGATAACTGCTATAATGAGCAGAGATTGAGAACTTTAAATGTAATTAAAATGTGGTGTAAAAAAATAAAATAAAATCTCGTGGTATGAATATAATTATCCTTTTAAGAAATTACACATGGAATTGAGCCCCTTTTGACACAAATTATTTCAAAACTCATTTTCAACTACACATTGTTCAATAAAATAATATTTTTCATCATATCAATAAATTTTCTTTTCCCATCATATTACTGTTTAAAATACATTTTGAATTTAAAATTCATTTTAAAAAATGAAATTCAAACTCACAAGATTACCGCCACTTTCGTTTCTATTTTATGATTGTATTCTACAAACCTAGTAATCAGTAAATCTCTCATTCATGTGCACGCTGTCTCAAGAACACATAGAACCCTGTAAATTTCTTCTAAAGATAAAGCCAAACAGTAATTGCGGCATAATTTGTACTCCTTTTCTTTATTCTTACCTTCAGTGCGTGTAACTTCACCTAACGATTTTGAGCATATTCGAAGTTTTCCCTTTTGTGATCAGTGATCACGAACACCCCCTTCTTCTTCTTCTTTATTTAAATAAAATCCAATTCGTCGATCACACCATTTTTAAGCTCTTCCCTGACAAGAATTTCACTGCAACTCTGCAAGCCCTTTTAATAATTTCTTGAAATAGTACCTGTAGCAGAATCAAAACCTTTATGGAGCTTGCAGTTTTCTGCGCATTGATTGCAGCTTTTTGGAATCCTCTGGAGTCTTGAAGCAAAATCTGAAGTACCCATCTTTTTTTCGCTTGATTTTGGTACTGAATTTTCTAGTTAACTTGATATCTTTGTTTTTGTTTTTTGATTTTTTAGTTCATTCTTTCTTGAAATTTGTTCTAGAATTTTTGGAGTTGCGATCATGGAACGTCGTATGCGGCAAAATTGGGATATATATAGACAGGAACCTCATAGGAAAAGATCACAGTACAAGAAGCCAACCTGGGGTGGGTCAATTTTCTTGGCTTTAGTTGTTATTTATTTTATTATTTTAATTTTCCAATTTATAGAAATATTCATGTCATACAGTGTTAATTAACTTAGTTGAGATGCTAATATATGTGCTGCTTTACGTTATTGATGGCTCCATCATTGGTGCAGGGTCCATGAAGGTTGAATGTTTCAACGTTAGTTGAAGGAAGGTTCAAAATCTGCATATAACAAATTTTAATAATGAATTATGTATATTCTGATTTTGATTTATTATTTTGTTTTGGCTGCTGTCAATCCGAGGCTCGTAGATATTTTTATTAAAATACACTTTGTCTATTAGTCCATGTTTGAGCCATATTAAAATTCTCATTCTAATGTCTACTTATTTTCAACCACATGTTTTTCAATAAAATAATATTTTTCATCACATAAATAATTTTTCCTTCTTTTTCAACTACACATTCTTTATCAATCTACTATTCTAAAATATATTCTTCCAAAATAATGTTGTTCGAACACACCCTTAATATTTTTATCTTAGTTTTTGACTTATTTTGGTCTGATTAGCCTATTAAAATTTTAAATGGAAGTTGCCAACAGCCTCTCCATAAGTGACAAAGGTTGAGGTCTTAGGACCAAGAGGTCTTGTTCAAGTTCCATCAGTGTTCTCATTATTTTTTTTAATTATTTTTTTTACTTAGTTCATTGTCCCATTATTGCATTTGTTTGTTTATTATTGATCTCATTGTCAAAATATTCTCAATTTTGAACTCGTATATCAATAACAAGGAAAAAAGGAATAAGAAAAATTCTTCATCATTTGCTGGTGTTTTCTTTGCCAGAATTTGATTACTTTTATTTGTCTAGGCGTGCTATGTTTATATGATGTAGGATATATTGTTGAATGGATGGAAGAAGAGTTGGATCAAAATGGGGAAAAAGTCATATTGCAGAGATAATATCCGAATTCTGGTTTGGGCTCATAATACTATTTCAGAAAGAGGATAACGATACGAGTAAAACTCTTCGCTACGCCATGACGTACGATGAGTTTCGGCCATCCGAGCTCAATCAGAATTTGAAATTGTTTTTTGAGTTTTAATCCTATTTTTGTCAATTAGTTTTTTTTTTTGAATTTCTTGCAATTTTAGTTTGTTTTAACTAGATTTTCATGTAAACTCTTATAAATAAATGGTTAATTCATCGTTTTTTTATTATCTTATATTGATAAAATTTGTGTTCTCCTGAAGATCAAGGATTTTCTGGATTTGTTGATGGTGGTTGAACAACTTTTTGAAATTTTGGATGTGTTGGAGGACATGTTGGTTAAGATGGTGGCGTTCCGTTTGAAATCGACAGCGATAGTATGGTAGGATTAATTACAGAATACTTGGAGGAGTGGTCGGATTTGAATTTGAAGAAAGATGAAGCAATATATGATGGGTCAGGTTTTACCTGTTGATTACAGAAAGATTTTGTATCGTATGTACCTAGGATGCACGTAAGGTAGTCACACAGTTTTAGACTATACCAATGAATTTATGCGGTTGGCAGAGCGGAATAATCTGTAGGAACCTAAAAGTCAAAGGATAGCCAGGTATACTAGTGATTTGAAGGTGGCTATTCAGGATAGAATCGGGTTGCAGAATATTTAGACGTTACAAGAAGCCATTAACATGGCGACGAAGGCTGAGATGATGGAATTTGATAAGAGGTCGACCACTTATAGGAGAGTTCTCTCACTTGCCAAACTATCATCATTCGTTCATTTGGGTAAAAGAAAGGTTCCACTACAAACCTCAGCCAACTCTAACAAGAACAATGTTGACAACAGTAGCCGGTTTGAAAATAGAAGTCAAACCCGAGACATATTTTAGAATGCAAATCCGTATGCTAAGCATCCATGAGATATTGGTTATAGATGTCAGGAACCTGGGCATCGTTCCAATAATTGCCCAAAAGGATATCAGGTCAATTTGGTGGAACTAGAGACACTGGACGAAGAAGAGGATACTAAGGTGGAAAATGAGCATGTAAGAGTTGATTTTGTTGTTGAGGAGTGTGTGGAAATGCTTACTTTGATATTACAATAGATCTTTTTGTCATCTAAGGAGAAAGGGCAACGTCACTGCATTTTTCGGTCTCTTTGTTCTCTTAAGAATAAGGTATGTCTAGTGATTGTGGACAGGAAGCTGTGAAAATTTTGTATCGAAGAGGTTGGTAAATTTGTTGAAGTTACCTACTGTGAACCATCCTAAACTTTATTCTTTTGGTTAGGTGAAGAAAGGTCTTTCTGTTCAGGTTGCTGAAACTTACAAAGTATCTTTTTAAGGATGAGATTATGTGTGATGTTATATACATGGATGCTTGCCATGTCTTTCTAGGTCGTTCATGACAGTTTGATGTGGATTCAATTCTCAAAGGGTGTGATATCATAAGATCACTGTGGTTTATCTCAAACAGGCGGAGAAATATACTCGACACCAAATCGAGAGTTTCTTTACCCTTATAAGTAATGTGAAGGAGATTGTAAAGTTTGTAAGAGAATTTGATTGCTTTTATCCAGTTGTGATTAAGGGCATTTTTACAAAGATGACAGTGTTCCATCTGAGGTACAAGAAATATTAACATAATTTGAAGATTTGGTTTCCAATGAATTGCTAAATGAGTTACCACATATAAGGAATATTCAGCATCAGATTGATTTGGTTCTCAGGGCTAGCTTTTTGTTGTATATGTGACTCATATAGAGTGAAACACAAGTTACATGTATATTTTCTTGTATGGGCCCTAAAGTCTTGTATGGGTTAGGGTTAGGGTTAGTATAAATAATAATGATGTAACTCTATTAATCATACTGAATAAGATTTTCATTTCGCTCATCATGGATGTTGGTACATCACTAAACCACGTAAATACTTGTGTTGATTGCTTTATTCTTTTTGCTTAAAATCCAACACCTTCAAAATTTGCCTCATTATCGAATGAGTTCGAAGGAGAATAAGATTCTGAGGGAGTAAATTGAGGAGCTGTTGAGGAAAGGATTCATAAAGGAGAGTATGAGTTTGTTTGCAATACCCGTCCTCTTAGTGCCAAAGAAGGATGGGAAATGGTGTATGTGTGTTGACAGTCGTGCCATCAACAAGATAACAATGAAGTATATATTTTCCATTCTACGGATGGAGGACATGTTAGATATGCTTGAGGGCTCTACGATTTTTTCAAAAATAGAATTTCGCAGTGGCTACCACCAGATCTGTATCAAACCTAGGGATGAACGGAAGGCTGCCTTTAAGAGTAAGAATTGACTTTACGAATGGTTGGTGATGACATTTGAACTTTCAAATGCCTCGAGTACCTTCATGAGATTGATGAACCAGGTTTTTCGTCCTTTCTTTAGGTCTTTTGTAATTGTTTATTTCAATAACATACTCATTTATAACAAGTTCAAAGAAGATCACTTGGTTCAATTGTGGCAAGTCCTAGATGTTCTGAAGGAGAATCAGTTGTACATTAACATGAAGAAATGCAATTTCTATACACGTAAACTATTGTTCCTAGGCTTTGCGGTTGGTGAAGAGGGTCTATCGGTGAATGAAGAAAAGCCAAGAGCAATTCAAGATTGGCAATACCAAATTAGTTTATAAAGTAAGGAGTTTCCATGGTTTGACAACTTTTTATAGGCAATTTATCATAAATTTTAGCACTATTGTAGCACCACTCATAGAATGTTTGAAGAAGAGGATAATCAGTTGGGGAGAGGAGTAAGATATGAGTTTCACCTTATCAAGGAAAAGTTATGCACAACTCCAATAAGTCTTGCTAAATTTCGAGAAGATCTTTGAGATAGAGTGATGCCAGTGGTGTGGGTGTGTTGGGGCTGTCCTTTCATAAGAGGAGACATATGGCTTTCTTTTCAGAAAATTGAGTGATGCTAGGCAGAAGTGGAGTACTTATGAGCATGAATTTTATGCAGTGGTGAGGGTTTTGAAGCAATGGGAACACTACCTCATGCAAAATGAGTTTTATGTTGTTCATTAATTACCAAACCCTGAAATTTATTCATAGTAAAAAACATATGAGAGGAATGCATGCTCGATCGGTGACTTTCCTGCATAATTTTCTTTTGTGATTAAACATAAATTTGGGAGTTCGAATAGAGTTGTTGATGTTCTTAGTCGGAGAGTCTCATTGTTATTCACACTAACATAGGAAATTGTTGGATTTGAGTACCTGAAAGAATTGCATGCAGATGATCCTAACTTTAAGGAGATTTGGAGCAAGTGTATGAATCGTGAAGTAGTGATAGATAAATTAGTGATATATATTTGTTCAAGGGTAATTAGCTTTGCATTCTCATTTCATCTCTACGAGATAAGTTAATTTGAAATTTAGATGGAGGAGGTTTAAGTGGACATTTGGGGTGTGACAAGACAATAGCCAGTGTGGAAGCTAGGTATTATTAGCTACATTTGAAGCAAGATGTTGGAGTTATAATCAGAAAATGTTATACTTGTTAGTGTTAAAGGGTCAAGTGTAGAATACCGAGTTGTACATGCCACTTCCTGTTCTTCGGAGCATATGGCAAGATCTTGCTATGAATTTCGTTCTGAGATTACATCGTACTCAACGGGGCGTAGATTCTATTTTTTTGGTGGTTGATAGGTTTTCCATAATGGTTTACTTTATAACTTGTCGGAGGACCTCATTTGCATCAAATATTGCCAAACTATTTTTTAGGGAGCTTGTTCGATTGCATGGAGTTCCCAAATCTATCATACCAGATCGGGATAGAAAGTTTGTAGGACACCTTTAGATTACATTGTGGAAGTTGTTTGGGACGAGTTTGAATCGAAGTATCACTGTCCATCCTCAGACTAATGGACGGATCAAAGTCACTAATTGTACCCTTGGAAATATGGTTTGAAGTGTTTGTGGAGATAAGCCCAAACAGTGGGATCTTGCATTACCTCAAGTCGAGTTTGCATACAACAGTGCAATTCATAGTACTACAGGCAGGTCCCTGTTTGGTACAAATGTTCCTTACCACGTGGATTTGGTGAAATTGCCCAGGGACAATAGTGAGAGTGTGGCTGCTGAACATCTGGTAAAAGAGGTGCTAACAGTTCGTGATGAAGTAAAACAGAAAATGGAGAAGACTAATTGCAAAGTATAAGACAACGATAGATTCACATTGACGAGATAAACAATTTCAGGAAGGTGATTCAATGATGGTGTTTTTTAGAAATGAGAAATTTCTCTTTGGTATTTACAACAAGCTGAAACCAAGAAAGTATGGACCTTTCAAAGATCTTAAACGGATTAACAACAATGTCTACATTTTTATTTACCAGCTTCTATGGGTATTTCTCGAACGTTCAATATGGCAAATTTGTATAAGTTCCATAAAGATAATGAGCCTTTTATACCCAGATTATAACTCCGGATCGAGTTCTTCAGAGGTGGAAGCAACTGATATAGGACATATTGTTGAATGGATGGAAGAAGAGTTGGATTAAAATGGAAAAAAATAATAGTGTAGAGAGAATATCTGAATTTCAATTTAGGCCCATAGTACAATATTTGAAAAAAGGACAATTATATGAATAAAACTCATCGCTACGCCGTGACGTATGATGGATTTCGGCAATTCGAGTTTGTTTAGGACTCGAAAATAGTTTTTTAAGTTTTAGTGCTATTTTTGTCATTTAGTTTTTTTTAAATTCTTTGCGATTTTAGTTTGTTTTAACTAGGTTTTCATGTAAACCCCTATAAATAAAATGTTAATTTATCGTTTTTGATTATCTTACATTAATAAAATTTGTGTTATAAAGGTTTTCGCTTGAATCCCTTGTTTTGGACTGCATCATTATATGTTATCTATTGATGTGTTCCAATATTTCATTGTTATCATATATTCTCCGAGTTGGCCATGATTTATTTCGTTTTGTATTTGTATAATCATGTAATTTGCCTTCGTCTGTCTATTTTCGAGTTGGCGATTTACGGTCTTTTTTGATATTGGCGTTCTCATAGTATTTTGTTGTCATTCAATTTTCGTATTTTTCATCATTTTGCTTCCTGACTATAATTCTCTCTTTGTGTATTTTCCTTTAGTAGAAAATGATCTTGTAATCTTATTTATGCAGGTTGTTGGCAGCCTGCAGTACCTTCATGGGAGAAAGAATTCTGCAAAGTGGTAGGTTCGCTAGATTGGAATATGTTTCTACGTAAGAAAAAGTTTGTTCACTTATACGATAATGTGATCAACTGGGATGACTCTGAAGGTAAAGAGGCATTTCAAAATGCCAAGACACGATTTTGGTCAGAGAAACATGGCGTTCCCTGTGAAATACCATTGCCTGATTCTGATCTTTACATTGATGAATAGATTGGGATTTGAAAAATGATTTTGAATTGCCACCTGACCTTGATGTTGATCCTGTGTTCTTTGATTTGGACGAAAACCATGAGCTAGTTGTCGTTTTTGGAGATTCATTCTTTATTAACCAAGCATTTTCTCCCAGTAGCTGGGGTGACTATGAAGAGAATATGATAATACCGACTCCTTCCACTTCTGCAAATCATTTGGATCCATGTGAGCATAACTGGGGCAATGCATTTCCTAATGCAGTTGCAATTGGATGGACAAGATTTTGTAACAATGCATGGAACATCATCGATGGAAGTGGGCACGCTGGGTATGCACCATGGATAGGTGGTTGGAATAATACACGTTGGAATTACTTGCATAGCCCTTACAATTATGGACTCGAACCTGCAAATGTAACTGAAGGGAGAGCTAATGGAGTGCAACGATATGGTACCTGAACACTGTTGCGCAGTCAACACGTGTAACTACATCAGGTGGAACAACGATGGACAACAGAGAGCAACATATGTGGGAGAAACCCCGAATGCTGACAAAATGCTGACTTTAGGAGAGTGGAACTCGATGAATTTGTATGGACCGGTCACTTAACAGGCTGCACTAGCAGTTGGAAGAATGTGGGATTAGGGAGATTACTTTCTATCTTCTTTTGTATGTATTAGTGGGGTATCAAACTTGGCAAAGTCTGGTGTATATTTGGAGTGTCTGTTGATGGATTTCTCTAAAATTTTGAATATAGTTTTTTTATTTTTTGAGAGGTGTTATTTATGAGTTGATAAGTTATTATTCAATTATTAATGCTCTTTACATTCCTTTGTACTGAAAGTGAGTATTCTACAATTCAGGTATTTTTCCATTTCTCCATGTATTTGATTTGGTTGCTAAAATATTGGTATTAAATCAAAATCGGATACTTTCAGAAGATGGCCAGCTGCCTAAAAACATGAAAGAATCAGTATTAAATGAATAAGCACACCTGTAAAAGTATTCATATAGAGTTACGTAATTATTTGTTTGTGTGATTATTATCACATTATCCAATATTTAAAATATATTAAAAGTTTATTGGACAATATGTTAGTGATCCCTTTATTACATGGAACTAGAGGTGTCAATGAGCCGAACTCAAAGCTCAGATTTGGCTCGAGTAAAATTGGTTCGGATTTTTTTTTTTTTTAGTTGCTAAAATATTGGTATTAAATCAAAATCGGATACTTTCAGAAGATGGCCAGCTGCCTAAAAACATGAAAGAATCAGTATTAAATGAATAAGCACACCTGTAAAAGTATTCATATGGAGTTACGTAATTATTTGTTGTGTGATTATTATCACATTATCCAATATTTAAAATATATTAAAAGTTTATTGGACAATATGTTAGTGACCCCTTTATTACAGGGAACTAGGGTGTCAATGAGCCGAACATCAAAGCTCAGGCTTGGCTCGAATAAAATTGGTTCGGATTTTTTTTTTTTTTTGTTCAAACCAAGTTAAGCAAAAGTTCTGCCAAAAATTTAGGCTCGATTCGAGCTCTCGGCTCGGGACTTAGCAAACCGAGCCGAACCATACTATATATATATAGTATGGTTGTAGCAAGCTGTAAATTTAGTTGCTTGCAATTATAGCTGACTGCAACAGGCAGCTTATTTTTAAATTTTTTTTTTTTTTAAGTTTTGCAAATTACGAGCCACACGGGCTGGCTCAAGCTCGAGCCGATGTCCCAAAATGGGGGCTCGACCCGATCCTCGGCTCGATTCCACCGAGTCACAAGTCGGCCGGTCTCAAGCTTTTCCCGAGCCAAGCCACGGGCCGTTCAAGACAGCGAGCCACATTGACATCTCTAAATGGTACGATGATCATTTAGATTCTAGATTAATAGAATTACTTGTATTCATATTTGTTCACGTGTTGATTTCTTCTCAGGGTAGACACTTCTTTAGGGAGATTATAGAAGTAAAAAGGAACCTTATTGGGGTAGTCTTAGAATTTGAAATTAAAACCAGCATAGAAACAGAATATGATCCTAAACGTCAATACATGTTTATCATATGAATTCGAACTAGGAATATGATCGTCTCATGACAATCATAGGTTTATTATATCTTGGAAAAGAATAGTATAAAAGTGAAATTGTCGATTGTCACAATTGCATGAATTGAATTGATTATCA
>CAIGRN010046125.1:0-10779 GCA_903798345.1 Fraxinus anomala
TCATAGGTATTGAATGTTTATTTATGGGATTATGTGTATTATGAAATTGCAAGGCTAAAATTTTTTTTTTTTCTTATTTTTCTAATTTGGGGGCAGGATATTTATTTAGTTCATATTTTAGATGTTGAAATTACAGACCCTATTCAAACTTCAATAAACCAATAATTGTTTTCTGTTTAAGACGATTTAGAAAATGAAGATGATAGCAGTCCTCAGGTCAGACTAGTAATCTTTTAGATCATCTTAGAATGATAAGTAGTCTATAAATGTCCAAGTTCCTGACCACTACAATTGGTCAAGCAATGGTAATTTTACTATCTAAACAAATTAGAGAAAAGAAACCAAACGTGAGAATCAACGAGAAGTTCTTAAGCAGTCAAGGAAATGAACTCTGACCTGCGTTGAGAAGTCATTGACTCATTGACAAGCGTCAGACCATAATAAGCTGCAAATCCAGCCTATAACATTCTTAAATGGTTAAAGGAGTAGATATTTCCAGCTCAATTTAGAAGATTATATAAAATTACAAAAAGCAACCTCAATAATGGGTGCATCGAGAACCCTTTCCGAGCCGGATTTCTCCAAAAGCCCTTTGGAAATCTAAAATAAAATGAAGTCAAACAAAAACTGATTATTTTAAAAAGACAAAATTATGTCAACATGACATTAAATTGACGTAACATGGACCAGATAACTCACCTTATATGCACCCTAATACACCCCAACCTGTATAATGGTGAGAAATAAACAATCTCATCTAACTCAAAAGACTAAATCAATGAAGCAAAAAAACCAGATTTTAAAAATCTAAATTACAACTTCTAGATTACCTCTTCACCCATTAAAAGGACTTTCGGATCAGCTGAAATTTCTTCATCAAAAGCTGAATTTAGGGCTTCACGCACTATCATCTGCAACAAAACAGGGATAAAAAGATTATTAGTCAACATGAATGAAAAAATTAATACATTTTCTTTGTAAAGGACATCAGATTCTAGACCTACAAATCTCAAAATCTGATTGGGGGTATAGTCTCCTGCCCCCATCTCAACCATTTCATTCTGCCAATAAAAATAAATAAATAAATCATAAAGAACCAAGACTCAAATCCTACACACAGAGAACACACAGTCACATCCGTGCGGCTAGTACGCTTGTAAAAGTAGTTACATTTGGGATTATTAGTAGATATTGTAGCATCTTTTGTGGCACAAAACTCTTCATCCTCCTCATCTTCCTCTTTTTGTCCCTTTTCAATTTTCATTCTTCATTATTTCTTCAAAAGGTTATCTCCATAGAATCAAGAACTCAAAACATCAATAACTGAATCACGGAATAGCCCAAAAAGCTTGGTCATACAATTAAAGATCTACCCGATTATTAGAGGGGATGAGAAAATAAAGTAGGATAAGCTAAAAAGATTATAGCTTTGTAGGTAAAAACTGGAGTTTTGTGGGAATAGAAATCAAATTTTTATGCTCCTGTGCGTTTGGCCGATTTAGGAAATAGCAGCAAACTACTGTAAATAGTTGTTAAACATACATTTGCTAAGAAACGGTTTCATTCTCCAAACAAAAGTACTTAATTAGATGAAGTGACTAAATGGTAAGCTGATAAACCATAGCTCCTCCACTACAACTGCACAATCTTTAAGGTTTCTTGAGTCTTGTAGCTTTTCTATACATTTCGAAGCATCATGGCTGCAAAATCAAGCTCTTGTATACTATTTGTTTATCAATCAAATATGAAATATACGACTAAATAATGCTCAGAGAGAGCTTTTCTTTGATTGAATTTTCCAGATGAAAAATGAATGTGAATACATAGCATTGAATAAAAATCCAGCTTCTAGAAAAAAATAGAATATACTTGCCTTTGTTGCCACCTTTCTCGGATCTAACAAATCAGCCTTATTCCCAGCAAGAGCCATAACCATATTTGGATTACCTTATGCCATGCCACAAAATCAAGGAAATCAGAGTATATATATAAGTACAGAGCACTTACTGCAGTACATACATTAGACAATAATACACCCAAGAAAGATAAAATTGAAAAGTGACTAAAGCCATCTTTTGCCCAATCGAAAAGATGAAACTTACCTTGTGCTTGAAGCTCCTACACCCGTATTTTTGCCAGATCAGAGGATGCCTAGTAACCTACGACATAAATCCCAAATGCAGAAGAAAACACAATTTCTGGTCAGTGATAAAAAAAAAATTACACAGAATTAAATTGTAACCAGTTGATATTCGAAGATTTCAAACAAGCCGAGATGAGAAATGCATCCACAATGTTGATCAAAAGTAAAATACAGGGAAAAATAGATCGGAAAATTACGAACCAGCTTGGCATTGATGTTCTTTTGTCCGTTGGAAGCCATGAGCTCTTAATTATCAAAATCCAAACACCAACTGAAATATAAGTAAACTAAAAGTTTAAGAAATTGGACTGAAATTTGAAAAAAGAAAAGAAAAAAAAAACTCTATATAAAAAATATATTTCCTTTTTTAAAAATTAAAAAAAAAATAATTATCATTACAAGATCCATGTTAGTTATACAATCTACAACAAAAATATGCATATTGTAATCCTAGAAGAAAAATGCTACTTAACTGAAGATGATTGCATATGTCTTGGTTCCCACTAACTAGTGCTATCTCTTTTTTGTTTTTATAGTTTTAGTTTCATCAGTATTCCTATTCATTTTCATGCAATATATGATATTACTGGCGTTCGCCGTAGAAACGTTCATTAACTAAGTTGGACTGAACTAAAGTGAATGAAAATAAACACAAACATGTCGCTCACTTTTGATCATATATAGTTCTGAATCTATTCAATTCATCACAATACCAGTGATGCTATAATCATATATTTAAAATAGTTGTTTTCCTTTTCGTTTTCCATTTTCAGGACTGTAATGCTAATTTTGGCCAATTTCCAAAGTGAAAGATTAAGCACACAATTAAAGCTTTGGCAGCATCCCCTAGCTACTAAAGGTCTACAGTATTATTGCTTCTCATTGTGGTAAGGTTTTGGCTCAAACTTCAGTTTGTTTCCTGTTATGGTATGAATTTTGAACCAATAAGGAAACAGTAGGATGCAAAATTTTATTCACTAGAATCATATGAGGAGAAAGTCAGGCAGCAATTACCATGGCGAGGAAAAGCATTCCCAAGGAGATGGCAGCAACATGATACAGATACTCTACCTTATTTTTCATTCTTGAACTCTCTATTAATGATGCACGAGGATCAGAGTGAGATGACGCCGAATTGTTTGATAGCTCATTGATGGCACTGAGATACCATGAATTGGCGGATCAGGGCAAAAATGGCAAGTAGTCGACGATCTTTCGTAATTGGGGCCGTTTTTGGACACGTTTAGGTATCTTGGCCATAACTTTGACTACGGTTATCAGAATCGCGCTCATTACCCCAATTCGGAAAGCTCTTTTCGGCGCGCACAACCTGGTCATGAGCTTCACTTTGTGTGCATCAATTTTGAGGACAAAATCCACTGTTTTCCTTTCCGAATCACCAATTATAGTTATTTTTTGTCTTTTTAGTAATATTTTGTTTACCTTTTTAACGTAGATTACGAACTCGATTTGAGCCCGATTTCTGAGATTTTATTTCTCTTATTACGTATTTTTTTTGGTATGAATATTTGAATTTTGCTTTTTTTGGTAAAATTTCGATAATTAAGATTTTCTAACTATTTAACCCGGCTTGTGGGTTATTTTTGTATGTTGGATGAATAATAAAGATTTTTCTTGTTCTCTTGACGTTTTCTCTTGCGTTCTTCTCTGTTAATTATCTGTTGACTTCAGCCTGCAGAATAATCACTATTTTGCCCATCGTCAATTAACAAACTAGATGAAAACATAAACACCAATTAAACAAATCAAACAACAACTTTTATGTTAAATTTGATTTACTTTCACACCTCTTTTAATATGAAACTATACACTTATTCAAGATACACATGTCTTTAGCACATGTAAGACAAAATATAGAAATATAATGAAACAAATGCATGTTTTACACCTCATTTCTTTAATGTTTTGTTGAATTTGTTCATTCTTTCTTCCTTTGATCACGTTGTGTGCAGTAGAGTCGTAAATTCAAAGGAGATGAACCATGATTTCATGGCTACATCATTCGAGTTCATGTACTGATGTTCAATCCTCCAAAAACAACATAATCAAAGTCAAAAAATGAAAAATTATAGAAATATTTAAATTAATAAAAAAAATACTATTTAAAAATAAAACATGGGGTACCATGAGAATGGAAAGCAGTTTCCCAAGTGGAGCGTGGATCTCTTCGCCAACTTTGATTGAGGATGGATTGATAAGTGCACCAAAACGAAACCTTTCCTTTGTTGCCTAAGAAATTCCTCTGCCAATTTTCATGAACCCATGGACATCTAACTCCACCGTGCGCCAACATTCGTTTGGTGAAAGGTGACCAGTTTGTTGTTGTAAGTTAAAGTTTGAAGAGAAAACAAGAAAAATTATGTGAAAACCGTAACCTACATTGCTGAGGTATTAAACGTTATATAATGAAAATGAATTGTTACAAGGAAGAATCTAGAATTTACAGCTGGAGGTTAGTTCCTAAAATAGTGGATCGTGTTCGGAATAATTTACAACAGAACTGAGTGGAGGCACTACAAGAAGAAGCGGTATCTAGAGCTAGGAAAGAGGTGACTCTTGCAGTGCTCCAACTGGTGCTTCAGTTAGCTAAGGTGGAGCTTATGTGGAACAATTCTATTAATTATGTTAACACCCTCCCTCAAGCTAGAGGTACTAGAGTGACTCCAAGCTTGTCCTTTAAGAAAAGAAACCTTGAATGATTCAATCCCTTGATTAGCAAATCAGCAATTTGATCAGAAGTTGGCACATACTTTACTTCCAATTCTTTAGCTATTACTTTATCTCGCATGAAATGCACGTCCAGCTCTATGTGTTTTGTCCCAGTATGATACACGGGGTTAGCTGCTAAGGCTCCAGCACTCATATTATCACACCAAATAGTTGGAGTTTCAGCCAATGGTAGTTCCAGCTCCTGAAAAAGTGATTGAACCCAGACAATTTATGATGTAGTTGAAGCAAGTGCTCTATACTTTGATTCAGTACTTTAGCATGCCACAACTTGTTGTATCTTTGAAGATCGGCTTATCAAATTATCGCCTAAGTAGACATAATAATCGGTGGTAGATTTTCTATCATCAGGACAAGATGCCGAGTCTGCATCTGAGTAACCATTTAGTGTGAGTCTATCAGTTCTTTGAATCCAAAGTTCATGGTTTATTGTTCCTTTGAGGTACCTCAATACCCTTTTTATTGCTTGCTGATATAATAACGTTGGGGCTTGCAAGAACTGACTCAGTTCATTGACAGCAAATGTTATGTCTGGCCTAGTATATTGGAGGTACTGCAAGCTTCCTAGATCACTTCTGTATGCTGTTGGATTCTTCAATGATTCTCCATCAACTTTAGACATTGATTTACCAGCAGAAATAGGTGTGATGCAAGGTTTTACATTTTGCAAGTCAAACATTTCAACTAGATCAGTAATATACTTAGTCTGTGTGAGATGAATTTCTGAATTGTGCCATAGTACCTCAACTCCAAGAAAGTGGTGCAGCCTTTCCATGTCCTTCAATGTAAATGTTTTGTTCAGATTGTTTATGAATTTCTGTAGCAATTCTCTGTCATTTCCTATAATCACAATATCATCTGCATAGATAAGTGCAAAGATTATTTGTCTATCATTTTTGAAGTAAAATAGTGAAGTATCTGCTACTGATTGCTTGAATTTCCAACTCAAAAATGTGGATTTTAACTTCTCATTCCAGGCTTTAGGTGCCTGTTTTAATCCATAGAGTGCCTTGCTCAGTTTGCACACATGATTAGGCTTCGATTTATCAACAAACCTTTCAGGCTGATACATGAAAACAGTCTCTTCCAGTTCTCCATTGAGAAAGGTATTATTGATATCAACTTGCCTGATTGTCCACTCATTTGCTACTTCCAAGGTGAGAATGATTCTGAGTGTTGATGGTTTGATAACTGGGCTGAATGTTTTCTAGAAGTCAATACTAGGGGTTTGATGAAACCCCTTTGCTACAAGTCTAGCTTTGAACCTCTGTATTGAGCCATCAGTGTTGTGCTTGAGTTTGAATACCCATTTATTTCCAACAACATTGAACGTTGGTGAGGGATATACAAATTCCCAGGTCTTAGCTTTTGTCAAAGCATCAAATTCTTCCTTTATTACCTTCTTCCAATCATCACTCATCAATGCTTCAGTTACAATCTTGGGTTCTGAGGAAATTTCAGTCAGTTTTCCAAGATAAATTTTTGGTTTGAACACTTCAGCTTTCCCTCTAGTAATCATAGGATGTCAAGCCAAATTTTTAGCTCTGTGTTGAGGCATTTCCCTGCCACCATTATCATTTAACTGCAAAGAATCACTTGATTGCAAAGGCGCTTGATTTATCTCTGTCACACTTTGTTCTGGTACCTCAAGCTCTGTTTCATCAGTTCCTTCAGAATCACCATTCAACATATTGTTCTACTAATTGTCATTGAAATCTGGGGGTGGGTAATGTTCAACAGGAGCAACTTTAGAGTGAGTAGTATCAGTGGGATCTAAGATAGACACTGTTTTGTTTGGTTCAAAAGGAAAGTAAAAGTAAGACATTATGGTTTCAGACACAGTTGGTTCTGAATGACCTTTGGTAGTAGTTAAAGATTCAAAAGGGAACTCTAATTCATTAAATACCAAATATGAAATGTAAAGTCTTCCTGTTGCACTTAGGCACTTGTAGCCTTTATGAGACTCACTATATCCAATAAAAGTGCACTTGGTGGAATGGAAACGGATTTTTTGATTTTGATAGGGCCTTAACAGGGGTAGCAGTCAACATATAGAGTTTGATAAGGTGATTGATTTTGAAGAGTGGGTGTTGGCAGCCTATTTATGAGGTAAACATCAGTTTGGAAAGCTTCCCACCAGTACTTTAAGGGTAAACTGGCTTAAGCATGTTTCTGTCACATGTCTATTCTTTCTTTCTATCCTATCGTTTTGAGCTGAAGTATATGGACAAGGGTGCCTGAACTTAATCCCTTCCTGGTTCAAAAACTTTGAGAAATATCTATACTCACCATCCTAATCAGCTTGTAATGTTTTTATTTTACAAGCCAATTTGTTTTCAACAAATTTTTTGAATTGAATGAATACATTTAAGGTTTCAGATTTCTGTTTCAATAGATAGATCCAAGTAAATCTGCTAAAGTCATCAAGGAAGGATATGTAATACTTAAAACCTGAGGTGGATAAAATAGGAGCTTGTCCCCATATGTCTGTAAAAACTGACAAGCATTGTAAAACGGTCTGATTTCATTTCCTTTAATTTTGACATTGGGAGTTGAGTACTTGGTTCATCATTTGGCTAGAAAGATGAGAAAGATGACCAAGTCTCTTGTGCTATACATCAGAAGTGGAATTTAAAGATTCATGATTAGGAACAACAGAAGACAAGCTGCAAAAGGATTTATTTGTGAGGACTGACTATTGGGTGAGACTCTTGGCAGTTTGGTGAGGAAGATCCAGCTAATACAGCCTCTCTTTAAGCTTTCCTTGTATTATCACTTCCCTCGTTAATTTGTCATTGACAAAACAGTAATCAGGGTGAAATTCCATATAAACATCATTATCAGAGGTTAGCTTAGAAACACTAATCAGATTCTTCTTAATTTCAGGCACGTGAAGAAGCTTATTTAGAACTAGAAACTTATCATTCAAAGCTGGAATGTATGTGGTGCCAAAGTGAGAGATAAGTAACTTACTTCCATTCCCTACCATGATTTTCTCCTTACCAGCATATTCATTTGCAGAGTTGAGGTTTTCTTTGTCTGAGGTACTGTGATTACTAGCTCCAGTATCTGTATACTAGGCAGGATCATTCACTATGCTGGGAGTTACAATAAGAGTAGTGGGTGAAGTATTATAGCCTGTTCTTTGGTTTGGTGGAGCCCTAGTATATCTGTCATCATATCTGAAGTTACATATGTTAGCTTTGTAACCTACTTTCCTACATACTTGACACGTTGGTCTATCACTTCCACCATAGAGATAGCCTCATTTGTTTCTGCCTCTTCTCTCACCTCTGTAGTTGCTGAAGTTGGTTGAATCTGCCACCATAGCCTGGTCTATAAGACCATGAACCACTGTAATTGGAATCAGACCTTTGAGAGAGATTAGCTAAGGTTTGATTGATGTTAATTTTAGCTATGTCATTTATCAAGGAATTAAGGTGTTCCAGCCTACTTTCATAAGTCATAAGTGTAGACTGAAGCTCTCCCCATGATATATGATCTCTACCATTAATTTGAACAACGATAGGGTTATAATCCTCATCTAAACCAGCCAAAACCTGAGTAACTAAGTCAATATGAGTTACAATTTTCCTAGCAATCTCAAGGTTATCAGCAAGTTGCTTCACCTTCTTGAGATATTGGTTAATGTTCATTGTACCCTTTCTAGTTTCCTGCTGTTCACCAATGAAAAAAGTGATTGTAGACTTGTTTTGTACTCCATAACTTTCTTCAATTGCTGTCCACAGTTCCTTTGAGTTTGTTGCACCCATAACCTTCATTGCAATGTCCTCATATGATTGAATTGAATGAATACAAGCTATCAGTGGAGTAGCAGTTCTACTTGGAAAATGAATGAAGCAGTACTACTGGAAAATGAAGCAGGTGCATAGATGGGATCATTTTGAGGAATATTGCTGGCGTTTACCATATTGCTCTGATACCAAGTTAAAATTTGAAGAGAAACAAGAATAATTCTGTGAAAACCATAACCTACATTGCTGAGGTATTAAACATTATATAATGAAAATGAATTGTTACAAGGAAGAATCTAGAATTTATAGCTGGAGATTAGTTACCAAAATAGTGGATCATGTCTGGAATAATTTACAATAGAATTGAGTGGAGGCACTACAAGAAGAAGCGATATCTACAGCTAGGAAAGAGGTGACTCTTGCAATGCTCCAATTGGTGCTTCAATTAGCTGAGGTACTACAATAATTTACATATGGACTCTTGAAGCGGTATTTACAGCTAGGAAAGAGGTAACTCTTGTAGCGTAGGTCCAACTTGCTACATACAGCGTCCTCCAGATATTATTCCAGTGACATGGTAGCAGCAGTATAAGGAAAGCACAAGAGTTTGATTTTCCATTTTCATAGTATGTTTAGTGGAGGTTTGGATCAACAATAGATTCAAAATCGAATTCTTGAAATTTTTGTTTAGCAACTTTTATTATGCTTTCAAAGGTCTGGCCTTCAAATTTAAAGAGTTGGACTTCCTTCTTCTCTTGTTGTCTTTTCACATAATAAATAAATTAACTTATGTGCATTTATTTCTCTTATGAATTATGATAGCATTTTGGGATATTTATATTAACATTTTTAGCTCAACTTGAAGATGTTAATCACAATACTTTCAAGGGATTCAATAAACTCAGCCCATTACAACAAATTATGCCTTTATTATATATTATGCGACAACTCATTTTACATATCTTAAAATTTGGTGTTGTCAAGAAGCTCATACCGAATGTGACTCATGCTATAACGAGATCCCCAGTCACTTGATGGGGTACGAAAATACAGGTTTTTGTACAAATTTGATGTCTAAGGACTTCGTGGGTCATAGTCTTTACTGTTTTATTAAAATTGTTTTGTTTGGCTGGGTTTGGCTTCTACATGTCTTTAATTATAATTCTTGTTTTTATTTTGAAACAAATTATCGAGTAGAGAGGGACATATTATGTTGGTGTTATAGTTGTGCCAACATGGTTGGGATGATTAGATGTGCCTACTGAATATTGTGCAAGACTAAGTTTAAAGAAAAATAAATGAATTAGTTTACCGACAAACTAATGACTAGAACTTATTGTATTTGTTATTTGATTCTATAAAAATATAATAATGCCGCCTACTATGGATGCATAGTAACCCAAGCAAACACATTCTCAATAATTTATTGCCACAAATTCCAAAGTCTCATTTTTCTTTGAAAGTAGTATGATTGTGACCTCCCAAAAAGCCTAAAATATTGTCAATTAAATTATTTGAATACATCTTTTACTTGAATTAAAATTTGCAAAGAAAAGAACACAAAATGAATCAAATTTGCAAATTAATTAAAATGCAGCCATTTTTACTGTTCGTATAGTTAAAATAAAAATGAAATGCTAATTACTTGATGTAGGAGAGTCCGAGTCAGATGTTGAATTGTCAGATAACACGTTAATAGCTCTAAAGTATCATGAGTTGGCAGATCGGTGCAAGGATGGCAAGTGATCAAGTAATTTTGGTGATTGGGATGTGTTTTGGTAATTTGACCATAACTTTGGCTACGGTTATCAGAATCGCGTCTATGACCACAATCTGGAAAGTTTGTTTGGACACGAATGTCATGTGCACCCAGCTTTGCTCGGTGTGTGCGATTTACGACCTCAAATTNATCGAGTAATTTTGGTGATTGAGATGTGTTTTGGTAATTTGACCATAACTTTGGCTACGGTTATCAGAATCGCGTCTATGACCACAATCTGGAAAGCTTGTTTCGACACGAATGTCATGTGCACCCAGTTTTGCTCGGTGTGTGCGATTTACGACCTCAAATTCTGCTGTTTTCCTTTTCGAATTACTATTTTTAATTAAATTTTGTTATTTTTGGTAATATTT
>CAIGRN010046140.1:0-12350 GCA_903798345.1 Fraxinus anomala
AGGACGAACAAAAAGGATCTGTTGCGGCGACCAGCGGATATTTTTGGAAGTCCAAGCATCATAGCACAGAACACAGATATTTGTCATTACGAAGCGTTCTATAAACTCCCATGGATTAGAATTTACAGGTTTACCTGAAACTCAGTTGAATTATCCCACATTTCCTACATAAAAGAAAAGAGCCACTACTTTTGGCACTGTTAATATTGATTTGTGTCACAGTATAGTGTTTGTATTTAATGTTTGCGTGTGAATCATTAACTTTTCAGTACTCACCTTTACTCTATCATTTCATTTCCCATCTTTGTCATTCATTTTGGGTTTGTCAAGAAACATTCTCTTCCTCTTCTGTTTAGCATTTTTTTTTTCCTTTTTCATTCTTCTCGTGGTATTGTGTCTTCCGTTTAGGTTTTCCCTTTTCATTCTTTCTCTTCTCGTGCACAACCGGCAAATCTGTCTTTTGACGTTGAGAATTTCTGTGATTTCTCTTCTGATGCACATTCCATTTTTTGTTCTGACATAAATCGATTATCATTTTCTTGTTCGAAAGCTTTCGTGCTGGTGCATTTTGAATGATGATCGACATGATCGAGGTTTCTATGAATGCAATCTACAGTGTCCATGGTAACATTTATACTTTGTACGTTATCAATGGCTCAATCTCGATTGCAACTTCCTGTTGAGTTATTCTCGTTATTTTTCGTGATATGTTCTTGTTTGTGAAGAGGTATTTTCGATTTATGTATGTTTTTTTATTATTTGGTGTTTTATTGAATTATAATGTATTTTGGTTTTATTTGGTTTCAAATTAAAAAATTTTCAATTATTTGTAACGGAACTATGGTTTTTTTTTTTTTTTGCAAGATCTGTATTTTGTTAGTTTTGAATAGACAGTCTCCGTTGCGATCTCTTTTCTTTCCGTTGAGTTATTTTTGTTTTTTTCGTGATGTGTTCTTGTTTCTGAAGAGGTATTATCGATATATGTGTGTCGTTTAGTTTTGGAGGCTTTAGTGAATTTTTAATAAATTTTGGTTTTATTAAGTTTCAAATTGAATTCTTTTCCAATTTCTTGTAACGAAAAGATGGACTCTTCTACTTGTATTTGATTTTTTGTAATACATTTATGTATGTGTGTCTTCTAAACATGAATTGGGTGTGTTCATATGGAGTTGAAACTAATTTAAGCATGTGTCTTATTTGCAATACTTATTTTTTTTTTCAGGATGCACACTGAGTTTAATTTATATCCAAGTCTGTACATATGGCCTCCCAGACTTCCATACATGTTCAAATATTGTTTTGAATTTTTTTTTTTCGTTCTTATTGTTTTATTTATAATTAAATATTTTCTTATTTGATTTTCAGTTTATAGCGATGCCTAATCGATTTTTCAAAGGGTACAAAGAAACAGTTATAACTTGGAGTTTTGAACAACAGTTGTCAAAAAATAATGGTGGAATTTGAGGAGCAATATAGTCCAGCAATAGGTAATTTAAATTTCTTTTTTGTCTTTGTAGATGCCGATCTCGAGGTAAGTAAAGTTATGTTCAGGGGGTGGTTAGGGCGCTATGTATATGTTTTTTGATTTTTTCATCCATGGTGTTGAATATGAAATTTGTTGTTGAATCTACGTACGATTTTCGTTTAAATTTTTTTCAGTCTCTTTGGTTTTTAGTTTTAGATCTTCCACTTTTTGATCTGTTTTTATGAGATCGAACAAAAAATGCCTAAACTTTGTTCATTTCATATTTTTGTTTTGTTTTTGTGTTTTAATTTATTACTTTTTATCTTTGATTCGAGTTGTGTAATTCTTACAGCAGAACAGACATGTTATTTTTCGTAGGAGATCGACCAAAAAATGCCTAAACTATGTTCATTTCATATTATTGAGAGGCCGTTGTAACTTGGAGCTTAGAAGAAAAGTTTGGCAAAAGTTAAAGAATGTAATAAGCCACTAATGTTGTATAAATTTTGCAATGTGACAAATTAATAGACATGGTTTAGTTGATTATTATAAAACTTGATTCATTTTTACTATGGGTCGGTTTTTTGTGTTACCCTTAAGAGGATGAAGACTAAGGTGAGAAATGGTTTCGGAATTTTGTGGGATTTTGTAGCTAAGACTCCTCCAATTTTTTTTTTTTTTCATATATATAAATGTAATCAAAAGCCAAATCTGGTGTACATATTATTTTCTAATTGATGTGGGTTTTTGTAGCCTATGTTGATGGAAACAGATTTGGGTTGTTCTGAAGTTGATATGTTTTTTATAACTGATATCAATGGATGTTCATACTGATTTTAAACATATGGACTAAGGAAGTAAGTTGAGGTGGAAATTGCAGAAGAGAGATAGCGGAGTGGTAGTGAGGTGCGATGCTGCTGCTGTAGCTGAAGAGGCTCCTAAGAGTGCTGGTGAGACGCATGAGTACCACGCTCAGGTGGGTTCTTCTATCTTCAATATGAATTTCATGATTTCTACTCTTTTGGAAAAATTAGAAAATAATTAAATATCATGTGTTCACAATTTGAAGAATGACGGTTTTACCAATAACTCAAGTTATTAATGAAGGTAAGTTGAATCTTGTTCGTTCAAGTACAATTAGATAGGTATTTCAATGAGATAGATGGTGCAGAAATAAATTATCTGGTATGTGCGTATAATGTTTATCTATGATGGTTTTCACCAAAATTTTGTCGCAAATAGTATTGATTTCAGTTTAGTCGATTATTGGACTCAATAATTCGCAGTTTTTACAGCACAATGAAGTTCTTCTTAGAGAGCTCGTGAGGTGAGGATCTCTTTTCGTTGTTGTTTGATTGAAAAATGTCAGAATTTTTGTTCCAACTAGGATTATTGCTCATTTTTGGTTTTTTAGTGAGGTTATTTTTGACGTCACTCATTTTTTATGTGTAGTAATGCAAGTGATGCTCTTGATAAATTGAGATTTTTAGTGTGACTGAGTGAGCTAGAGATTCGTATTAAACCGAATCCAGACAATGGGACCATAACCATAACGTGGGTGCCTTAATATTGTTTCCATTCGAAGTTGTTTAAATGGAAGGAGTTGCTTAGTTTTTCCGTGTTTGTGGGGATACTGGTAATTTAATAACAAAAGAGGAGTTTATAGACTGACCTCGTGGGATTAGTCGAAGTGCGCACAAGCTGGTCTGGACATTCACGGTTATAAAAAAAAATTAAAAATATATCATATCCGTCATGTGGTTTAGCATCAAAGGTAACAAGACTTGTGATGCTTGTAAATAGAGTGTCCATAACCTCTTGATCACATTGTTGAAGATTAAGAATCCTACAACTGTTGTAAAAAGATCTGCAGCTGTACCACAACAGAGAGAAATGACTTCTTGCAGGCAAGTCAAGCCAATATATGCGTTTGTTTTGTCAATTTTAGCCTTTTGTCCTTGATTAGTATTCTGGCCATCCCCTAATATTTACCTATGAACAAAAGAATTGGTTAATATTTCTTTCATTTGATGTGAAAATGGTTCTTTGAATAATGTATATGATACGTATCTTAAATTGCTTTTGACACAACTGAATCTGAGACCTCAATTTATTAGAAGTGTAGTTTATGATTGATAGCATGCTCAAACTTGAAAGTTTTATTTTTATTTACAATCAAATAGTGAACATTGTATCACAAACCAAGAAGATGTTTCTTGTAAAAATATTTAATTGCTTTTTAATCTATGGTTGGATTCTAGAAGAGTCTTTCTAAATTTAGTAATGAACAGTTTAGAAGCTCAACATGTATACTCCAATAAGCATTCATTCCTGAAAGATAATTTTTGAACTAACATTTACTATCATAAGTTATGCTACTTGTCAAATGAAATTATCCTTCTCATACGTTCAATAATTTGATGCCATTCCAATTTTTTTTCCCTAGAATGTTTATTAGCTATGCCGATACAGTAAGTTTTATGATCATTTTCTATTTTAAAGGGGATATTAATGGCCGGTACTATGACGAGTCTTTGATTTTATTTTGACTTTCTTGAATTGTTTTCGATTTTTTTTTTCAGTTTGCAAAGGTAATCCCAGTTTGTATTTCGAAATGATTATTATTTTGCAAATTCCTTTAAGATCATATTCGTAACCAAAATTGTTCTGTTTAGAAATTTTTTACAATTAAGATGTAGATTAGTTAAAACTCTAGCTAAGTTTGATGAATGCATGTCTACAAATTTAGCTTTATTGAGAACCATGTTTAGTCTATGTCATCAAGTACGAAAAAAAATTGGAATAAGAATAACAGAAAAGGAAATCCAATGAAAAAGATAAACTGCATGAAACTAAAAGCATATAACTGGATTAGATAATAAGACATTATGATATTGAGCTCAACGGTTGCGGTTGTCCCTGTTGAATTATTAATAGTAAGTTTAAGAAGTGAGGAATCTCTCAATAGCAGCTACGGAATCTGCCTCTTTAGCCTGTGGAATTCAAAATAAACTAATTTGGATCATGTCTTGAAGACTGAAAGACAATTATATGGCATTCATTGATATCATCACGATGGAAGTCATATATGCTTATATGGCTTCTCTATTTTCGATAAAAATGATTTGCGCTCTGATTTTTTACTCTATTTATAGGATGGAGTGGATGCTATTTTTGTGAATACTATTCTCACTGGTATTCAGCAGTGGAATTTGGAGGCAAGTTTGCTATATTGGTTGCTTTTTGTGAATAATTTCAGGAACTTATATCTTCTTTGTTATAAACTTTCGTGAATGTCAATAATTGTAGTTATTCCTTGTATACATTCTCTCATAGAGGGCCTAGGGTAAACCTGTATTGAACCGTGTAGGTCTCCTAATAGAGATATTTAATGCTCTTGCTCAAACAAAAGAAGCAAAGCTACAGGCTATCTACAATTCATTGCATTCCTTTTAGTTTGACGAAATTATGGTTTTCAAGGGCTAACCATATTTTATATGATAATTTATCAACATATAGGCTGAGTTAGCAGGTATATATATATCCACCTTCATGATACTTTTGTAGCTTGTAACTTAACTGCGATGGTGTATGAAATTTAGCTTTTGAATGTAGAAATAACCCTTTATTTACACATTACATTATTATTTTAAGCTTTGTCTTCGAAATACTAAAACAAATAATTTTTTTCTATATTTATGCTATTGCATACTCAATTAAATCGTGTCACGTTCATTGCGCGTGCGTCTTACTAGTTCTATTGAAAACTTGTGAGTATTCAAGGACTGTGACAAACGTTGGTGATACACAATCAACTTATGATGTTGTGCTGGAAAGTGTTCCTGGTGTTGATATAGTTGTTCAAGTAACACTGCTTGCCTTCACTGAGGTGAACAAACAAATGGCACGTATATACTATTTTCTTTAGCAGAAAATAATTCACTGTCAACTAGTCTTATGTTCAAGAATTGATTGTGTGCAAACTAGTTTATACGAGCATCTCCAATGTCTCAATGTATTTCTAGAAAACGTCACACATTCAGGATGAACAATGTTTTAAACAATTACCCTCCAACGTTGGTGTCACGAAGGAAAAACTGTCATTGTTTAAAACTCTGTCAGAGAAAAGAAAATTAGACATGCTGGTCTAAAAAAATTTATGTTTTGCATTATGATGTAATTTCATTTTTATTTTAAGAACATAAAAAGACACAAGCAGCGAAATTGGGTTACATGTATAGCCAATTTGGAGCTTAAGTATCTCAGTAAGACGACATTGTCACGCGAACAAGTCTTTCAACGTGCATGTCATCTAGATAACAATTTATAGAGTGCAATGGACATGCTCTAACCATATTTATGTTTTGCAGAAAAATAAAAAGTGGTATTCATTGCTCATAATAAATCGACATGGACATCGGAAGAGATGAAGAGCAAACTGGTTTTATGGCAGTTGTTGATTTAGGTACATGTCATTTTTTGAACTATGGCCATCGTTGGTTAACACCTACTTTTAATGATTTGTTCATAATTATCTGAAAATTTATCATAAAATGAATGAAAATATTTAGTGAATTAAAAATGATACTATTTTACATCCTTTGTGCCCTTACAAAATTCATCAAGTAACCAAATCATTAGGATGTGTTTGATTGTCAATATTTTTCATGAAAAATATGTTTTTTCCACTCAAATTCCTACTTTTGTACTATTTGATTGACATTTTTCCATGAAAAATATTTTTTACTTTTGGTCACGTGACCATTTTTTTCTCAAACTTAAGAAAAATATTTTTTTAGGGGAGTATGATTTTATTTTTCAAGGAATTCACTCTCTCTCTATTATCTATCTCATCTCTTTCATCTACTCACCAATTAAAAATGGATAAATATAATATTTTTTAGATTGAAAACTAAATTAATCAAACACATATAATTAATAATTTCCATATAAATAAGTTCTAGACAATTTATTGCTTAAAATTTATTTTATTTTCATACAAATTTTATACTTGCAATCAAATGCACAATTTCAATTGAAGGATAAAACGTGAATGCAACTCTTTAAGTCCACTGGACAGCTTCTCATTGGCCGATTAGTTAAAACCCGGATTTTGCTCTCTCAATGGCTGTGATTAATAGCATCAGCCACCGCTTCCATACCAAAGAGCGGCGTCCCGACTGATCTCCGAATCCAGGTGTAAGGGCATTTAACCGATCAATTCCCCTATTTTTCCACAATAATTTATAGGATTCTAACATTTATTCCTCTAGTTGTGTATATGAAAACTAGATCAAATCCTTTCAATTTTTTTTTTATTTATTTTTACATAAAATTATAGGATTTTTGCCTTTTCTTGAATAATTATGTTTAAAATTTATGGAGAGACAATACAGATCTATTTGGTATTTTCTTGCGGGCATTGTGTGTGTAGAATTTAGGACAGCAGGTGGAGTAGACTATCAATATGGAGTGATTGGCCGGTAAAAAATAAAGTTTTAAATAAATTTTTGGCAGCCAATTGCAAGGGGGTTTCTGCTATTAATCCTAGAAACTTTCATTATAGTGCATTTATATAATCTGAACTTCATTGCATTCCATACATTTTACTTTCTTTTGCACTAATCACAAAGAATAATGGGTTTCTTGTAGCTTCTTACTTTCTTCTGTATACTTAATTTTCTTTCTTTTTCTCGTATGCATTTGTAATTTGGAAACATATAGTCTAACAATATTAGCCCCAGCTCTAAACAAATTTTCAGATGATCTGCATAGCTTCTATCAAACATTTTGGCCCACAACCACAACAGATGAGGAATCTCTCATGATCTATGCCTACCATACGGTGTTTAAAGGTTTTGTTGCTAAATTATCACCTAAGGAAGTGAAGGCAATTAGGGCTATCAATGGATTGATTTTTTATCTGAATCCGATGAAATTAATGGGAGATAGATTTAGGGTTTCCGTCCGATAACCCGATCAAAATCCGAATATGATAATCTGTTAACTAAATGGATCAAATATGGATATAGGTCAATTCGATCCAATAATCCGATTCGATATGTAATAAATAATTGAGTTGGTAAAATATTTTTAAGAAAATAAATATAAATAAATTTAAAATAAAAAAGTCATCAAATTCAAATCAAAATATAAAAAAATTGAAAAATTTATAATTATTAAACCATTTAAGAATTTGAAAAATTGGGGAAAAATAAAATAAAAACAATTGATTCCAACATTATTTTTTTTTCCTAATTTCTTTAATTTCGAATCAGATCATGGGTTCAGATATCCGATAACATAGCAAAACGGATATGGATTTAACAATCAAATATTCGTTGGATTATCAGATAGGATAATTAGTTTTTATCGAATCGGATATAGACAGATCTGGTTCATATCCGATCCATTTACAGGCCTAAATACAATGAAAGAGATTCTTGGATTCATCTCGGCTAGAGTGTAAGAAGTAGTTCCTTAACATACAACCCATTCTCCTAACTTCTTGAGGTTGAACCAAAATATAAGATTCTGGAAAGATTCCAATTACGGTACAAGTGTGATTATTGGAGTATTAGATAGCGGAATGATCCCTGATCATTCTTTATTTTGGCGATGAAGGAATTCCTCTGCCTCCTGCTAAGTGGAAAGGTAAGTGAATTTAATTTCACAGCGGGTAAAAATAAGCTCATTGGAGGGAGGAAATTTTTGATTGAAAATGAGACTATTGGATGAGTGGCCATGACATATGCTAACATTGTTGTAGGAAATTTTGTACAAGATGCAAATTTGTTTGGTAATGCAAATGGCACGGCCGTGAGGATGGTGTCGCTTACTCACTTGTGTATATATAAAGTTTGTAAAAATAGCTGTTCGAAAACTGATATTGTGGCGGAAATTAACTTTGTGGCTGCAACGGAAGCTGCAATTGATGATGTGGTGGATGAGAATTCTCTTTCCTTTCGTTGCTCGGTTAGAAATTTTTTCGACGAAAATGTCGTGATAGTTGCATTACATGCAATTTAAAAGGATATTTTTGTGAGAAATAATGGACCGATGTTTGGTACTATGCGAGATGGTGCTCGGTGGATGCTCATTGTGGGTGCAAGCACTATTGATAGTAAGATTAGAGTAACTGCTGTGTTGGGAAACAACAAAGAGTTAGGTGGAGAGTACTTTTCAATCAGTGGATTTCGCTCCAACGCAATTCTCTCTTCTCTATGGATTGACTTCTAGTAATAAATTTTGCACTCTGGCGTGTCTTGCAAACATAAGTGTCAAAGGGAAAATAATGTTGTGTGAAACATGTAGGATATGAAAAATCGCAAAAGGTCAAGAATTCAGGACTGCTGGCAGAACTGCCGTGATTCTCATGAATGAGGAACTCGAAGGCTATAATATAAGTACACAGTCGTTTTCTTCGTGTAGTTGATATTAGTTATGTCGATGGACTGAAAATGAAAGCGTATATTAATTCGATGACGACGCCGACATCTTCAATTTCATTTAAACTATTATTGGAGATGATCAGGCTCCATTAGTTGCTTATTTTTCTGGCAGGGGTCCTGATCCGACAAGTTTTGGAATTCTTAAACCCGACATTATTGGCCCGACGTCAACATTCTAGTCGCTTTGTATGTTTCATTCGAAAACATCATTACAAAATTTACATTTAGCAGGATTTCATTTTCTGTCATTTTTGGTACTAATGTTTTCGACTGAAACATATCAAGCTGCTGATGCGGGTCAATAATGTCGGGTTTAAGAATTCTGAACTCGTCGGATCAGGACCCCTGCCTGAAAAATAAGCAACTGAAATGAAATTGAAGATGTTGCAGTATTCATTGAATTAATATACGCTTTTATTTTTAGTCCATCGATATATCTAATATCAACTACGGGAAGAAAATGAGACTTTGTATTTATATTGTAGCCTTCGAGTTTCTCGTTCATGAGAATCACAACGGCTCTGTCAGCCTTCATAAATGCTCAACCTTTTGCGATTCTTCCTATCCCACCCGTTTCACACAACATTATTTTCCCTTTGACATTGTTGTTTGCAAGACACGTCAGAATGCAAAATATGTTACTAGAAGTCGATTCATAGAGGTGAGAGAATTGCGTTGGAGCGAAATTCACGAACTGAAAAGTAGACTCTCCATCTAGCTCTTCGTTGTTTCCCAACACAACAGTTGCTCTAATCTTGCTATCAATAGTGCTTGCACCCACAGTGAGTATCCACGGAGTACCATCTTGCATAGTACAAAACATCGGTCCATTATTTCTCACAAAAATTCCCTTTTGAATTGCACGTAATGCAACTATTATAACATTTTTCGTCGAAAAAATTTCTAGTAGGGTAACGAAGGAAAAGAGAATTCTCATCTACCACATCATCAATTGCAACTTCTATTGTAGCCACAAAGTTAGTTTTCGCTACAATATCAGTTTTCGAACAATATACGAACTTTATATACACAAGTGAGCAAGCAGCACAATTCCCACGGCCGTGCCATTTGCATTACCAAACAAATTCGCACCTGGTACAAAATTCCCTGCAGCAGTGCTAGCATATGCTATGGCCAATCATCCAATAGTCCTATTTCCAATCAAAAATTTCCTCGCTCCAATGAGCTTATTGTTACACGCTGTGAAATTAAATTCACACTTATTTTTTCACTTAGAAGGAGGCAGAGACATTCCTTCGTCGCCAAAATGAAGGATGGTCAAGTATTATTCTGTTATCTAAAACTCCAATAATCACACTTTTACCGTAATTGGAATATTGTCAGAATTTTATATTTTGGTTCAACCCCAAGAAGTTAGGAGAATGGGTTGTATGTGAAGTTACTACTTTTTGCACTCGGGTCGAGATGAATCCAAGAATCTTTTTCATTACTTTCACTTCCTCCGGTGATAATCTAGCTGCAAAATTTTTAAACGTAGTATGGTAGACATAGATCATGTTGAATGTCATAAACTAATCTTGGTGGTTTGTGTAATTCAAGCCGCATGAATAAGATATGTACTTTTCATGTTGAATGTCATAAACTAATCTTGTATCAGCTGCTTTTGATAGGTTCACATAACCAAAGTCAATAGCAAAAAACTTCAGGTATAAAAGGCTTCAATTCTTTTTTTATGATGAATTGTCTTCATTAAATCAATAAAAGGGTACTATTTTATTGTTTTGATAATCATATTCAATCCGCATCAAAAAATACAAAATTCCATTATGAAAATACTCATCTATGAAAGTTCCATTTTCACAATACTTTTGTTACAATTTTTGGGGTTTGAATGACTTAAATATTTTAAAGAAAACATTATAAGGTCAATCTCCTACGGAGCATGCTTCATAGCCACTCATTCGTCCTGACCAGAATCTGTCTCTCAGCAACTCTTTTCTCCGCTAATGACCCCTTCCCAACCAGCCCGTCCACGCAGATTTGAACATTGATTTGCTCAAACGAGCTACCATCTTGCGGGACATGTTAAGGGATAAGATCCTATATGGAATAATGATGAAAACAAAAATCAATTTATGAGGGTTTGGGCTACTTTAAAAGGTAAACCTTGTAATATTGAACCGCAAGTCTAATATGGTATAATCTTTTTCTTTAAAATATTTTAGGAATTTAAGTTATTCAAACTCTAAAAATTTACCAAAGCTTATCTATCTATATCTATAACTATAACTACACTCCTAAAAGAGAGGATTCTATGTCTCTGTTCATTTGTGATTTTCCCTCACATATCGCTGTTAATGTAAGGACAAAACATGCACTATTCATTCAGGAATCTAAATCGAACACTCGCCTTCACTTACCTACAGTACAATATTGGGAAACGTACCAAAGGCAAATGGCATTCCTAGTCTACCTTTAACCCCAACAATGAATGAAAATAATCTGTAGTTACGAATGGAAGGGTATTTTCGTCAACCGAATTGTGAATTGGAGGGTGTAATGGTGTGTCAAAAATATCTCTGGTGGTACATGGAAGTTTTTCATTTCATCAACCCTTATTTCAACATTTGCTGCACTTTCTTCTTCCCATCACTCTTAAGAAAATGTACTCTGCTCATTTACGTTCAAATCAAAATGAATAAATTTCCAAGAAAATTATAACTCGGAAGCTACTGAATCCGAACTTGAAGCAGAACGCAAGCTTGGAGTTGCAGTTTACGAGCCCAGATCATTCAACCATGGAAAAACCTGCCTCGAAATTGATTCTCATGGGTAGTTCTTCATCTCCTAGTTCCTATTAACAATTACATTTTTCAGGTTGTATTTAAGTTTATGGTGGTTGTCTTTCGTAATGATGAAAGATGCCCGTTTGTTAACGTAATTAGTAATCGAGACTTGGCAAATTTGAATTATTCTTTGGTGCTTGTGCTTTGTTTTTATCACAAGTTTGTCTAATGCAGCCGAAGGTGGTGGAGAAAGCTACAGTGGAATACCGAATGCTCTCCTTATGGGCTTAGAGAGGGGAGAAAAAAATTAGAAAATGAAAATAAGGGAAAGCAGGAATTATTGTCATCTGTTTCTAATTTGAGTTTCAAATTCCATTTCTTGTCCAATTTGAGTGCAAAAGTAATTGTAGGCCCTCCATTACACATTCATATGCACACATGTTTTTATTTAATTTAATTTAAGGGCTTGAGATGTCCGTCATTTCATTTTTCTTGTGTTTTTTTTTTTTTTTTTAACTTTTTTAAAGTTATTTTTCTAAGAAAGCTTAAGAAGGTGAAGAAGAGCAATGGCCAGATGGTTTCTATGAACAAGGTATGTAAATTACAAAATCCGAACTCTATTTTGATGGTCTATCTTTAAAAAAATTGCTTCATTTTTAATATAAGGCAATATATGTGAGGCCAGGA
>CAIGRN010046175.1:0-11616 GCA_903798345.1 Fraxinus anomala
TCCAAAATATAAAGCAATGAAAATACAAACTCCCACTAAAACATAATATTCTCATGATACACAACACCCATACGAACAGCGTGCTCATGAAAGACCTTAGATGCCAATCCCTTAGTAAGCGGATTTGCAATCATGGAGTTTGTCCCAATGTGTTATATGTGTTTTGTTGACACCAACCTCCGAGGTGATTAAGATTGGATTATTCTACATCATCAGTGGATGATATGTTGAGATTGGATGTATGAGGTCAGCTCGGAGGTTGGATACCTTCTGCGAGAAGCCTGTGTAGTCTCCCGAGACAAAAGAAAATGTAATGATTAGGGATTACTTACAGGATATATGAGTTACCAATCATAGAAATGCACCTGGAAAGGTCCTTTGTCAACGACCACATGATTCTCCAATTAAAAATGTTAGCTTCCCCCTCTAAGCCATGCATTAATTGCTGGGGGCCACCTTCAATTAATGCTCAGAAGAAATTTGACAGAACCCAGTTCGACAGCCAATCTTATCGCACCAGTCGCTATACTTCTTCAGCTCGGAATTGCAGTGAAAAGACAAGAGATGCGGCATGCATGCATATTTCCCCTGTAAAAGGGGATCCAAAGTCTAAAAGAGAAAAAAAAACGTGGATACAAGCATATACAAACTCTCTAGCATCTTCTTATATTTCAAATATCTCCTACCATTAGGAAAAGATAATTATTGTATTACATTCTTGTAAACACTTGATTATTCCAATGAGAAATTCACGTTCATTCCTTAAGTTGGCTTGAACTTTGCTTATACAATTTTCAACATCAATAGTTTGGCGCTAGAGGAAGGGCCCCAACTTGGGAAAACAACCACATCTCTCCACAAAATCTACAAACCAGTATAATGGATGAATTTTCAGCATCTGAAAATCGATCTCATACTCGTCCCGAACAAACCAGTAACCCGACAAACACTGAAAGACGAGGCCGCAATGAAACTGCCGATCCTCAAATGATGGATATGAGAGAAGCTATCGAAAAACTAACAAATGTTGTCGTCGACTAGAGCAAAAACAAATTCTAAATCCTCTACAGGATACTGAGGTGGAATCCCCTCAACGAGAAAGAACTAAGCGACTCCCCACTGGAAGAGCTCTCCAGTTCTCAAGTGGAGAATCTTCTAAGGGCCGAACTGAAGAGGTCAGAAGTTCTCATGCCACAACAAAACCAACTGCCAGGAGAATGAATAGTGTATTCAATAGACTGGGCTCTCAACACTCATTGACACCCCCAAATAAAAATGATGAGCCTCGTATTAACCACCCTGCGGAACGAGCTGAACCTGAGATGAGTGCTTTCAGGAAGCGCATAACTGACTTGGAAGCTAAAAACAAAGGAAGCACAGAAGAGTACCTTACAAAGCGTCACTCTCCCTTTACCGAAGACATTCTAGCAGAATCGCTGCCTGAAAAACTAAAAATGTCACAGCTGACCGGATACGAAGGGGAAGGAGACCCCCTCAGTCACCTGGACAAATATGCCTCCTGGATGGAACTACAAGGGGCTGGAGATGTCATAATGTGCCATGCCTTCCCCTTAACTTTGGGGGTTAGAGCTCAAAGATGGTTTAGAAGACTACACCATAGATCTATAAAAAATTGGACCGACCTCGCCACAACATTTCTAGCTTATTTTATGGGTTCAAAGGCAAGAACCACACCAAATGAGAGGTTGGTAAGCATAAAATAAAGGAAAATCGAATCACTCAAAAGCTACTTGAACGGGTTCAACAAACAATCCATGGATGTAGAAAAGATCTCTGATGATGATGCGCTTATAGCAGTTATTTCAGGGCTAAGGCCAAGAACAAGGTTTTGGTGGTCTGTGCATGAGGATGGACCTCAAACATAACACGAGTTCTAAGGCCGAGCTGAGAAATATATAAGTGCAGAGGAAGCCACGTCAGACCATGAGGATGCTAAGCAAGTTCCACAGTCCCCACAACGAGCTAAGGAAAAACGAATGGATAAGGACTCAGGTCAGGAAAAAAGAAGGGACAAAAGGAATCAAGGTCGCCCCAGGCCATATCCTGACAAATTTCATGAATATCACCCATTGAATGCAACTTTCGAAGAGGTCTTCCTACAGGTAGGAGAAAAAGAAACCTTTCACCGACTATACCTCAGAAAAAGGAACCAGCTGAGAAACATCAAGGGAAGTACTGCCGTTACCACAGGACAACAGGACATGATAACGACAGAAACTTAAAGGAAGATGTGGAGTCACTCATTCGAAGAGGTCATTTGCAAGAATTCGTTGCCAAACCTCGAGAAGTGGATTCAGCTGGGGCTCAACATCCTAATCAACAAAGGATAGTCCCGCAAGTTTGGCCCGAACCTCAAGCTCACAACACCCAACATCGACCTGAAATCAGGACCTTAATATGTGGAAATCAATGCTTAGAAGGGTCACGAAGAGCTCGACGCAGAATGACACGTAATGCCCACGTCTGGCAGAACTATAGCACGGAACCTCTAGAGCCGGAGGTCTGCACCCCACCATGTTGGGAATGATTTGGATTCTTGGAAGGGGATGCACGTGGGATCCTGCAAGATCAGAGTAATGCGCTAGTCATAGTCATGACTGTTGTGGAAGTGCAAATACATCGAACCTTAGTAGATAACGGGAGCTCGGTAAATTTGCTATACTCTAGAACTTTGGAACGAATGGAAATACAGTAACGTTACCTTCGATCGTGTTCCAGAAGATTGCAAGCGTTCTCCGGAGACCCCATTGAAGCCCGAGGACAAATTGTACTGAGCGTTGAATTAGGTAAACCCCCTCGCCAAAGGAGGATCTTAGCGGACTTCATCGTTGTGGATCTACCTTCAAACTATAATGCTATACTGGGGAGGCCCATACTACATGAACTACAAGCTGCCACCTCAATATACCACTATTGTCTTAAGTTCCCAACATCAAGTGGTCTAAGTGTGATACGTGAAAATCAGGTTGAAGCTAGAGCTTGTAACATCGACTTACCTAATCCCAGGTCCGAATGCTGAAGAACCAACATTCCCAACAGGCAGGGGTCTCAAGGTTTGAAGGACCTATTATAGCCGACTTGATTGAGATCGGCATTACGGAAAAACACTATAGGAAAGCGAATGACGGCCAGTTCATGTTCGAAGTAAAAGATGCAGATCCCAATCCTCACCCTGGAGTTTTGGTGATCCCTGTACTTCTATCCAAAGTCAACATCCCTAAAGTCTTGGTAGATACGGGGAGCTCCCTCAATATACTTTATGTCGACACCTTGGAACGAATTGGAATTACACTCGATTTTCTACAACCATACCCAAACATGATTATGGGGCTTGATGGTGTACTTTATGGGGGCAAAATGAGTAATTAAATTGCCTATCGAGCTTGGAGAATCCACTCGTCGAACTAAATTGAGTGCGGAATTTGTGGTTCTATGCTCGAGGTCCCCATATGATGCTACTATGGGACAACCTTTACTGTTTGACCTCGGGGCAATAATATCAATGTACCATTACTCCATCAAATTCTCCACGCCTTATGGTACAAGGCAGGTCAAAGGAAATAAAGACACTGTTAATAAATGTCAAGTAGTTGTTGACCTGAAAGGAGAAAGGATTTATTACCCTCCGGAGATCTGCATGGCATGCACGACAGGGCCCTCACCGAGCTAGCTGGATCTACGGTTGAAAGTGCGAGGATGAAAACCTGTGGAAGAGCTAGATGTCATCAAAATTGGGACTAACGATCCTAAAAAAGAACTGAAGATAGGTCATGAACTGCGACCTCCACTAAGGGGCAGATCATCAGCTTTCTTCAAGAAAACCTTGATGTCTTCGCTTGGAAACACTCCGAACATAAAGGGAATTGACCCAAAAATCACGTGTCATAAATTGGGAATTGACGCTCTGGTTCAACCAAAGCTGCAACGACATTGGCCTCTAAATCCAGAATGGTATGAGGCCCTAAATAGGAAAGTACAAAAATTGCTTCAAAATGAATTTATTCGAAAGGCAAAGTATCCGAAATGGATCGCCAATCCCGTCTTGGTAAAGAAAAATAACGGGGATTGGATGGTGTGTATCGACTACACCGACCTGAACAAAGCATGTCCTAAAGATAGTTTCTCACTACCAAGAATAGATCAGATAGTGGATTTCACTGTCGGGCATGACTTACTCAGTTTCATGGACGCATATTCAGGGTACAGTTCCCATGTACGAACCTGATCGAGAAAACACAACTTTCATTACCGACCGAGGTCTTTACTATTATAAGGTGATGCCATTTAGCCTCAAGAATGCTGGGGCGACCTATCAACACTTGGTTAATTCTATGTTTGCCAAGCAAATTGGTAAAACCATGGAAGTGTACGTGGATAACATGTTGGTCAAGAACACGGACGCCAGGAATCATCAGCAGCATTCGAAATGTTCGAAATTTTAACGACATACGGAATGAAGTTGAACCCCCAAAAATGTGCCTTTGGGATGAGCTCGGGGAAATTTTTTGGGATATATGGTAAACCGAAGAGGGATTGAAGCCAACCCAGAAAAGATAAGGGCCATTGTCGAAATGAGTCCCCCAGCTATGTCTAAGGAAGTTCAGAGCTTAACTGGGCGAATAGCTGCCCTTAGCCGCTTTATGTCAAAATCAACAGACAAATGCAGGCCTTTCTTTGACGTATTAAGAAAGGAAATGAGATTCGAGTGGACGCCTGATTGCCAGCTCGCATTTGACTAGCTAAAATCCTACCTGGTACAACCACCGGTGCTATCAAAGCCAAAGGAAGAAGAAATTCTATAGCTCTACTTTTTTTTTGATACCCAGGTATCATAGCTTACACCAGACTATGTCTTAGACCACCCATCATCGACCCCTCAGCAATGGGCGGAAGTAAATCGCGGTATATGCCCAAGTTGACCAGGGTCCGTGCACTCTTTATACTCTTGGCCTCAATTGAGCCTTCCTCCATGAATATTACATCACCAAGCTGCTCCACCCACAAATGAGTATTACATCACTCAGCTGCTCCATCCAGGATTCGAACTCTCCACCCTGGGGTTGCAAGCCCAACAATGTCCATCATTTGCCAACTTGGATGTGCCCCGGGGGGCTACTACTACTCTACTTAGCAGTATATAAACANTATTATATCACTCAGCTGCTCCATCCAGGATTCGAACTCTCCACCCTGGGGTTGCAAGCCCAACAATGTCCATCATTTGCCAACTTGGATGTGCCCCGGGGGGCTACTACTACTCTACTTAGCAGTATATAAACATGCTGTTAGTGCAGTGTTAAATAGGGAAGAAAAGGGGGTACAACACCCTGTTTATTACATTAGTAAAGCCTTACATGAAGCCGAACTCCGTTATTCCCCGTTACAGAAGTTGGCTTATGCGGTTATTATGGCAGTGTGAAAATTAAGACTCTATTTCTTGGAACATCCAATCGAGGTCTTAACCAATTATCAATTGAGGCAAGTGCTACGAAAACCTGATACTTCAGGAATGATGGTAATGTGGTCGGTTGAACTCTGTCAATTCGACATAAGGTATAAGCTACGCACCTCCCTAAAGGCCCAGGCCCGGCTGACTTCATTGCTGAATTCAGCTCGGACCCTAAGGGAGAATCGCATCCTCACATGCCTTGAAAACTCTTTGTGGACGGGTCATCCACATACGAACGAGCTCGAGCTGGGATTGTGTTGATAAGTCCAAACCAACAAGTGTTTTGTGAAGCATAGTCATTCGATTTCAATGTGCCTAACAATGAAGTCGAATATGAAGCCCTCATCGCTGGCCTACGGATGGCCAAAGAGATGAAAATTGACCACCTAATTGCATACAGTGACTCTCAACTGGTAGTAAATCAGGTTAATGAAGTCTATCAAGCAAAAGAAGAAAGAATGAACAATTACCTTCAGCTCGTCAAAAAGAAGCTAAAGAATTTTGAGGATATCCAGGTCGAACGAGTTCCACGAACTCAAAATGGGCATGCTGACGCTCTAGCTCGATTGGCAACGAGTGAAGGGATTGAAAGTTTTGATAGTATCCTAATATGGAGGATTTGCTGCCCTGCTATTGATGAATCTAAGGTTGTCCATATGAATACCGACCTCAAACCAACATGGATGGATAAGATCATTTTATACCTACAAACATGTGCGTACCCCGGAGATCTCATCACGGCAAGAAAATTGCGAATAAGGACGGCAAGGTATCCACTGATTGCGGCGTTCTATATATAAGAGGATATTTTATGCCCCTGCTTAGGTGTCTGAATGAAGAAGAGGCACTAAAAGCCATGGAAGAAGTACATGGAGGAATATGTGGAAACCACACTGGAGGACAGTCATTGGTTCACAAAATCATGTGACAAGGATATTTTTGGCCAACCATGAAAAATGACACATTGGAGTTCACTAAGAGATGTGGCAAATACCAGCGGTTTGCTCCCAACATCAACCTCCGACCTGGATAGCTGAATTATATAATGGCACCATGGCCTTTTGCTAAATGGGGGGTCGATTTAATCGGTCCCATGCTAACTGGAAAGGAAGGCACCAAGTTCGCAATCATGGCAGTCGATTGCTTCACCAAGTGGGTCGAAGCTGAACCATTGGCTAAAATAACTGAGCACAAAACTACGAAATTCACATGGAAGTCAATCATATGCAAGTTCGGAATACCCCACTCCATCATATCCGATAACGGGAAACAATTTGACAATGCCCGCTTTACAAATTTTTGTAAAGAGCTTGGAATACAAAAGCATTTCTCTACGCCAAATCATCCTCAGGAAAATGGCCAAGTTGAAGCTATCAATAAGATCAGCAAGCATACGTTGAAAGCAAATGTTGATAATTTGAAGGGAGGATGGACAGAAGAACTCCCCAATGTGCTATGGTCTTATCGCACCACGACCAGAAGCAGTACTGGAGAAACTCCTTTTTCCTTAGCCTTTGGGGTGGAAGCTGTCATTCCACTTGAAGTTGAAATTCCTTCCGTTCGGACTTTGACATATAATGAAGATAAGAATGAACAAGTGTTACGAGTGGAACTGAATTTGATAGAAGAAAAAAGGAATATGGCAGAAATTAGAAATGTGGTGTATAAACAACGCAATGCAAGGTACTACAATAAAAAAATGAAGAAGCGAGAATTTGAAGTTGGCAACCTTGTATCAAGAAAAGTCTTTTTGGCCACAAGAGAGCTCAACTCTAGATCCCTAGGACCTAACTGGGAAGGTCCTTACAAAGTAGCTAAAGTATTACTTAGAGGAGCCTATGGATTGGAGGATATGGAGGGGAGACCCCTACTACATCCCTGGAATGTGGAGCATCACAAGAAATATTACTAGTAAAGATGTAGTTGTACTACGTACGCATGATCATCTATAATAAAAGTGTGTTTCATATATAAATGATGTGATAACATCAAAGCCCTACTCATGAGTAGGCCGATCTGAGGTTGCATGTGCTGCAACACTTAATGAAAATTTCTAAGAGGAATATCAAAGTCCTACTCATGAATATGTCAAATTGAGATTGCATGTGCTGCAACACTTAGTGAAAATTCCTAAAAGGAATATCAACGCCCTACTCATGAGTAGGTCGAGCTAAGGTTGCATGTGCTGCAACACTTAGTGAAAATTTCTAAAAGGAATATCAAAGCCCTACTCATGAGTAGGTCGAGCTGAGGTTGCATGTGCTGCAACACTTAGTAAAAATTCCTAAGAAGAATATCAAAACCCTACTCATGAGTAGGCCGAACTGAGGTTGCATGTGCTGCAACATTTAGTGAAAATATCTAAGAGGAATATCAAAGCCCTACTCATGAGTAGGCCGAGCTGAGTTAAAAATAAAAATACTCAGCAAAATTCCTTCTGAAAAAAGGAGATCTCTCGAAACTAAGGTCTTATTTCTCACTACACTTAGCACGGTATCTTGAGAAAATGTGTTATTAGTAATAGCGACCTAAAGAAAAGCTGTATGCATTACAAATACTCAGCTCAGAAAAATACATGAAAATTGTTGCTTAAGTAAAGCATTGGACAAGACAAAATTAAAGTTTCATTCAACAAAATCAAAAAGTTACGAAAGCCACTCAAAAGATCTTCAAGTTTCAGAATAAAAAAAAACTGAAGTACATAAGAAACTACTTAGCTGGGGGGTTTTGAGGAGGCACATATACGTGAGCTACATCTTCTTCAGCATGAGTAATCCAAACTCCCGCTGCTGATGACAATTGCTCCAGCTCTTTCTTCTGCTCATTATATGCCTCCGCTAAGAACTCAGTATTCCAATCTGGCCGCTCTGTATTAACATACTTAATAATTTCTCCTAGGGCCAGTATATAGGCGTCTTGAGCCAAAACATCAAACTCTGGAGAAGCATTCCATTCTTCCACTACTTTAGAAGCTTTTAGCTCGGCCTCTTTCACTCTTTTTATGGTTGTCGTTGCCATTGCCCGAGCTGTGGCTATGTTTGCTCTCTCATTCTCACTTTTAGCTCCGGCACTCGCCTTTTCCCCCCAAGACCTTAATGCCTGAACCTCGTTCATCAACTTCAGTTCTTCAGATAAACTAGCGTTGAGTTCTTCCCCCATCTTATTTAAGCGGTCTTCATAATTCTTCTCATTTTCGACAAACGACGCCCTCTCCACCTCTACCTAAAAAAACACCTTCTCAAACTCGGCATTAGTCTGAAAATAAAGAAAATTATGTCAAAATGACAATAGATAAAATAACTAATGACATGATGTTAAAAACTTAAAAGTTCACCTTTTCAGCTACTGACATCATGTGAAGAATTGCCCGGTGAGTGTAGAGTTGAGCTGAAATAATGTTTTCCCCAATAGGCATTCCAACCATAAACTGCTGCTTTCTATCATTCCAGCTCCTAGTCATGAGGACGGCTGCTTCCCTCAAAGGAAAGGGTAGTGCAGCAATTGATTCCCTAGCTGGAGAAGGAGCTCGAAGATAGTTTAAAAAGACCTCGGGTCGGTGCCCAACTAAGCCCTCAATGTTTGGCCTCCGCAGATCAGGACATTTATCTTGTGACCTCGAAGACAAGGCAATAGTAGGGATTGCCAGTACAGCAGGCTGAGGAGAATTAGGAGGCGCTGCTGGAGTAGGTGTAGCGGATGATTCTCCAGAGCGACGATGCTTCAAAAGAGGCTGTTCGACCTCGACCTTAGTCCCGACCTCCTCAGGAACTTCTGCAGGTGTCTCTTTTCTTTTTTCTTAACAGCATCAGCTGCCACTGCCACCTTTGCAACTCTAAAGTTCAGCATGTCTGGATTTTAACCTAAGGAAAAAGATGATTAAATATCAGCCCCAAAACTCAAAGTGAAAGTAAAAGATCGAAATTAAATTTACTTACGAGGAGATGCGAGAACGGAAGTTTCATGTCGGCTCAGTGACGAGGTCGGAGGTACTGACCGAAGTAAACCTGCTGAAATAAGTTCGCGTCAGAGATTACGAACTTATAGGACCTTTGCCTGTTTGGGAGAGCTTGAATAGAGTTCGCTTATCTTTAAAGGACTAAGCTCAGGTGGCAAGGACGATAAACTGCCTAGGAAAGATCAAAGGTTAAAAAGACAGTTTTTATGTAAACACCAAAGTGAAGAGCAAAGCAGTTACAACTTACAGAAAGAATGTTAGAGAGTTGGGACTACATCCTCTCCATCCTCCTTAGAAGGATGGAATTGCTAATCCCCTAAGACGAAGAAAAACTCTTTTTTCCATCCTTTAATCGATGAAGGAGTGTCTATAACTAACGGACCCCTAGTTTTAGGCCTAACACTGGTGTACCACCAATCGGTGTTTTTCCCAACTTATTTAAAGGTGAAAAGAGAGTTGAACTGGGATACATTGAGTTATGGATTACCTAATTACTTCCATAAAATTAAGGTCGCAGTAAGGGTCTTCCAACCATTAGGGCACAGCTGAGTAGGGGCTACTCCCCAGGAAGAAAAGAATTGCCTAATAATTTTCGGGAAAGGTAACCTCAGCCTAGCCTGAAGGATTGCCGTGTTAAGTGCTATACACCCTAATGGAGGATTACTAGCTCGGTCAGAAGAGGACGGTATTACTAACTCTATGGAACTAGGTATGCCGTATTTAACCCTTATGCTAACCAACATATCCCTCGTAACCACAGATCTAAAGGAATCAGCCCCCACTCCTAACTCCCGCTTTCACTAGCTACCCATGACCTCTCCCCCCTTACTTTCCTCTATTGTTCCAAACTCCTAGGAGAATTAGATGGTTGAGGAAAGAAAGAAGATATTGGGATACCGGCGGAGGAGAGATTAGCAGATGAAGAAGAAATACTTTCTTCTTGATTATTATCCCAGGATTGTACCTAGGATTCGTTCGAGCTCATATTAAAAAAAATCTAGAAAGAATATATATATAAAACACGGAAATAATGAAAGGTATCTTGGTAAAAGGGAATATCTGAACAAAGCCAACCTCACTCAGAAAAAGAAAATAAGAAGGAAACTTTCTAGAGAGCAAAAAGAATTCGGGAGTTCAAAAATGCGAAAGTATAAAAATGAGAGAGAAGATAGTCATTTAAAGGGGCAGAATGCCAAGAGTCCTAATCTGGACCATTCAAATAAAGCAATAAATGAATAAACGGCTGGAATTAAAAGCTCCCGGGGAAAGGAACCTAGCTACTCAACAACTTGCATACAAGTTATATTGTGACATGTGTCCTCAGCATTTATTGAGATAATTGTCGCAGAAATTGGAAATTGTGCCAATCAATCTTAAATGTCAGTTCCTCATTTAGGTCGGCACTGACCTGGGGGGTAACTGTTGACACCGACCTCCGAAGTGATTAAGATCGGATTATTCCATGTCATCAATGGATGATATGTTGAGATCGGATGTATGAGGTCAGCTCGAAGGTTGGATACCTTCTGCGAGAAGCCTGTGTAGTCTCCCAAGATAAAATGAAATGTAATGATTAGGGATTACTGACAGAATATATGAGTTACCAATCATAGAAAGGAAAATGCTAGCATTTTCCATAATACTTGACATAAGGGCCACATGGAGGCCCCCTATTGGAGGGGCTCCAATAGGGGGCCTCCATGTGGCCCTTAGGCTCCAATAGGGGGCCTTCATGTGGCCCTTATGTGAACTATTATGTCACTTGCTATATATCTATAGCATTTTCCTCGTAGAAATGTACCTGGAAAGGTCCTTTGTCAGCGCCCACATGATTCTCCAATTTAAAATGTTGGCTTCCCCCTCTAAGTCATGCATTAATTGCTGGGGGCCACCTTCAATTAATGCTCATAAGAAATTTGACATAACCTAATTCGACAGCCAATCTTATCGCTCCAGCTGCTGTACTTTTTCAACTTGGAATTGAAGTGAAAAGACAGGAGATGCGGCATGCATACATATTTTCCCTATAAAATGGGATCCAAAGTCTAAAAGAGAAAAAAAATGTAGATACAAGCATATACAAATTCTCTAGCATCTTCTCATGTTTCAAATATCTCTTACCATTACGAAAAGAGAACTATTGTATTACATTCTTGTAAACACTTGATTATTCCAACGAGAAATTCACGTT
>CAIGRN010046181.1:0-39249 GCA_903798345.1 Fraxinus anomala
TTTGCATTTTTGTGGAGATTTTGATGGCATGCAACAAACTAACATCAATAATTTGTCAAGTCGAAAGAGTCAGCCATGTTAGCTTCAGGGCATGGGTAAAATTTTCAAACGGTGGAAGACAGTGTAGTGCGATGAATGGGAGATAAAGGTGACATAAGGGCCAAGTTGTTGTCGGCTGCTTTCCTTGATCGATCCATTGACGGTTCGAGCTTGTTTTTTGACGAATCATAGGTCAAGCCGAGCTCATCTTTTTCACGTGCCAGCTCTTTTTTTTTTGACTTACTGTATTAATTTCTACAAAAAAAAAAAAAAAAAAGACCTTTTTTTAACTTATTTTATTAATCATTTGAAATAAAACAAAAAAAGAGTCAATTGATGAGCAGCTTGGTTAGGTCTTATGAGATCCACAAGCCAAAGGGTTGAGTTGAGCTTAGGATTTGGACAAGAGATGAGCTGAGCTCGGCCAATTGTCTCCCCTCATGAGAGAACAATATGTTAGGTAAAGCGACGGTTTGATAAATTTTAAAATTTAGTGATCATTCAAGACAACGTTGAACTTAACATGATCATTAATTAAATAACTAACCCTTGCACAATAACAAAGTTATAAAGATACATGGAAATTGCCTTTAAATTGAATATGTTTATTCAAAATCCGTACATGGGGGAAAATGCAAGAATTCAGACACAAGTATTATATTATGCTTTTACTGTCTGTATTTCATCATCTTCTTCTTTCTTCCATCCTTACTGTGAAAGTCCATATTTGAGTCTTTTAATAGTGACAATATCAGTCTTGAAAGACGCAGCCAAGACTGGATCATAGATACTCGTATTGAAAACAGCACTTGGTATAGAAACTGTTCCTGCACTTGCACTGCCAAATGCAGAAACTGCGACGGCCGGAGTTTTTTCGTCCCTGTTGTACTGAAAATGCATGAGCCCTTTAGGGAAGACAAAAATGTCACCTTCTTGAAGTGTTTGGTTAAAGAGTTTGTTGGTTGTGGTAACGAATCCCACTTCGAGAGAGCCTACGAGGAGGAAAAGAAGCTCGGAAGCACGAGGGTGGGTGTGGGGTGGGTTGACAGTGCCAGGGGGGTACATTAGAACTGCAAATGAAACACTTTGCCCATTCAAAGCGGGGAATTCAGCCATGCTAGCTTTGAAAACTTTAAAATCTGGTGGCATGTTCGGGCCGGTGGTGGCACGCAACCCGGTGTAGGTGAAGAAACTGCCGTCCGGTGGCACGGTGGTGTTTGATGGTGGTATGAAGTCTGATAGTATGTCTGCATCCCCAGCCAGTGCTACTTGAAGGGTAACAAGTGAAACTGCTAGGAAAAATAAAATGAAACGCAGAAGGGCCATTTTGTACAAGAGAATTATCAATTATGTGCTTCTGCTATGTTGTTGGCTAGAGAAGAATTTATAGAGCATTAAGGCAATAACATAATAGTGAAAAACTGCGTAGAAATGTGATTCTTTTTTGGTTAAAAGACAGGCATTAGAATCCAAAATTGTGTGGAATATGTAATAATGTTTCCTCACCAGCTCATCTGGTGAAGAAAACTATAGCATGCACTCAATAATCTTGAGAAACACACGGAGAAATATTTTCTATTAAATTTGTTGCTTCGACACTACCGCCACCACCGGAAATTGATTTCGGTCTTCCTGTAAGATTGTATCTAGACACATTATAGAAGTTGAAATATCGCAATTGCTTTTGAACTTTATCAAATATTTTTAAATTATCATTAAACTTTAAAATGTCTTTGAGTTGATACTGAACTTTTTTAAATGTTTTATTGAACTTCAAAATTTCATTGACTCGTGATTGTACTTGCCAAAATGTTTTGTCACTCGCATTTTTAAAAGTTAATGGATTAGATGACATGATAGATAGAATGACGGATGAAGTAACATTTTGATAAGTTCCTAAAATTCAGGAAAACATTTGAGAAAGTTCAATATTGACATTTCAAGAATGTTTTAAAGTTCAATGACAATTGAGAAGCATTTGTAAAAATTCAGTGGCAATGGGGATATTTTAACCCCATTATAAAAGACAACTCTTGATTAGGTAAAATAATTTATATTTTCTCCATTCAATTTTTTTTTTTTCAAGAGATGAATTTCCGACCTTCAATTTTTGTAGTGAGCGAGTATTCAATTATGAACTCCACTCAAAATTAACTGTAAAAACATCACTTGCCTAGCGGCGTTACAAGATTAGTCATGGATACATTAGAAAATACAAAACCTTTGTCAAACACAAAGGATCATGTCATTGTTTTTGGCAAAATAGTAGCCGGATATTCCCTTTAGTGCATCTCCAAGAGACTCTCTATTTTTAAAGAGCATAATTCTATCATTTGGAGAGTATCTATAATTTTAGAGAGTTAAAATTTTGAATCACTCCAACAATCTCTTTCTATTTAACACTTTATTTTACCACTCCCAAAAAATATTTATTATTTCTCTTCATCTTTTATTTTAACTAACTTTTCTTTAGATTATTTTATTGTTTTCCTACATTGAAAATTGAAACACTTTGAATGCATTTAATTATAGAGAGTGAGTTTGACTCTCCAAATTTGGAGAGTCAAACTNAGCATAATTTTAAAGGTTGACTCTTTAAAATAAAGAGCATCTCATGTTTAAAGAATTTCTTGAAAATGCTCTTAGAGATATGGCTTGCCAAATGTTGAACATTAGGGCATATGCTTACTTCTAGATGTTGGGGAGGTTGTTTAACAGGCTGAGATCAAAGTTGTACAATGTTGTACTGTACCAGGATATTGGGTCTTGTTAAGCATATTAAAGCTGGCCAAAAATGTGGCAAACTTACGGATAAAAATTAGATTTTAATAAAAGTTGCTGGCTAAAACTCATTTTCATTGAATTTGAAATCAACTACATTAATTATTTCCACATATTTGTTGAGTCTATTGTTTACGTATTGAAAGATCTAAAGCAACTACATCATTAACATCCACAACATGACATAATAGTTTTAATCTAAACCTCCGTCATGAAACGTGCATACTAGGATGACGTAACTGTTACTAACGGGAACTTCTTTACCTGGTCTTGATGTAAACCTCCCTCTTGTGCTGATCTCCCAGCTCACATTCTCTTATTTGTTGATAGGTTCGGATATTACGAGGAATATTAGCTTTATGTTCTATTGGTGTCTCTATCAGTTTATCCAGGAAAGAAAGATACATCGATCAACATAGTGAATTCCAACACAATCCAGGAAATAGAAAACCATTTAGCCCTTTCATTTGGACAAAGTTAAGCATAAAAAAGGCGCTATAAATACATATAGAAGGTGATAAGAATCTATCCCTTCAGCATTTATCAAAAATGGCCTTGAATTTTATTCAATCCTTTCTGCCTTTGCTGTTAATTTTTGCCTTCATCAATGCAGTAGCCAGTGATCCAGACATAACCTCTGACTTCATTACACCGGCAAATTTCTCGACTGTCAATGGAACTTTCTTCACTTTCACAGGATTCCGAAACCTTCCTGGTCCAATCCAAGGAACCCTAATGGTGACAAAGGCTAGTTTGGTCGAATTTCCAGCTTTAGATGGACAAAGTGTGTCAATGGCTATTCTCAAATTCCCCCCGGCAGGCATCAACCCCCCACATACCCACCCTCGCGCTACCGAGCTTCTTTTCGCAGTGTCTGGAACCTTAGAAGTGGCTTTTATTGATACCAAAAATGTTCTTTACACTAAGCAACTCGAGGCTGGGGACATGTTTGTTTTTCCTAAGGGACTTGCTCATTATCAGTATAACCGAAACCATATGAATCCTGCTATCGCCATTTCAGCTTTTGGAAGCGCAAATGCTGGCACGGTATCAGTGCCCAATTCTGTGTTTGGCACAGGAATTGATGATGAAATACTTGCCAAAGCTTTCAAGACTGATATTGCTACTATTCAGAAGATCAAGTCAGGATTTGCCAGCCCCTGATTTTCATTTTTTTCTCATTTTCTCTTTTTTGTTTTTGTTGTTTTTTTTGTTTGTTCTATTTTAATTTCCTTACAAAATAATTGAACACTTGCACTTGTTTCTTGTTCGTGTTGTCCTGTATAATTTTCTACTTTGATATGTCTAATCATCATTTATTTCTAATGTTAACATAATAAACCTATCATACATCAAATTTATCTTGTGTTTTCTTTGTTCAATTGGGATTTTTTTTTTGCCGATATATTTGTAACAAAGATGATATATACGTCGAAAATTAATCTAACTTGTGATTAATGTTCAAGTCAATACATTAAACTCGTGGCACAATCTGGTAACTCTTGTTGAAACTTGTATTTTATGAACTTCCTTTAATTTAACCTTTTAGAAACAATAAATATGATGTTCTATGAGGGAAAAAAAATTACAAGAAAGGTTAATCTTTTAGGAAAGCTTAAGTCCCTATTTGATACCAATTAAAATTTAGATTTTAATCTAAATCAAAATTAACAATTCATTTCAACCACATATCTTATGGATCCCACAACTTTTCAACCACACATTTCATTAACTTCTATCAAAATTTACTAAAAAATTGATTTTAATTCTCACCAAACAGGGGCTAAATCTTGTGTTTGCCCCGTGTCTGATTTTTGAATTTATGATATTCAATTTAATTGCAAGTTTCATGTCAAAATTTTCCATGTATGCATGGCTTTAAGACTATTAATAATACGCAAATTTTGCCCAGGAATTAATCAAAACAAGTACCGGGGCTAAATAAACCATATCAGGACGAAACATTTGAAGAGAGGACCAAGATGACGGCCCAAACATGGCCCAGGACTAGTTTTTGCTGAGGGATACTTAGTAACACACAACATATTTTCTCAAATGCAATTATGATTTTCGATTTTAGTTTATTTTTGCCCTTATATCCCTTACATTTTTCGTTCTATTCTTATTCTCAAGTTTAGTAAATTAGCACATCTAATGCCTAATGATCATTTCCCTCCAAAAAAATTCATCAGGCTGACGTAAAAAGACTTATTTGTCCATCATATTTTTTAATAAGAAAAAATAACAATACATACAAAAGAAATCAGTAAAATATATATTATCCCCATTCAAAGCATGCTTATAGACATATTTTAATAAAAATCATTATAAGAGACAAAATGTACTATTTAATATTATTATAATGATAACAATGATAAAATAAAAATAGGAACATAAGTGGGAAAATAAGAAAAAGTTGAAATCCTTTGTTATAATTAAAATGTGGTTCGTTTAACAACTATACTGTGAATATAATTATTTTACTGATCATTCTTCTATTTTTTTTCTAAACGATATCTTATTTGAGTTAAAGAGTAAATTCCTCTTTTTTAAAGCACGTTACTGGACTTTTTTGAGGCAAATTTTGATTGGAGACTCGTCACCTAAAAATGGATGGTTGAATAATCTACTCTCTCTCAAAAGAAGAACTTTGATGATTACTATTCATTTGTGATTTCGCCTCACATATCATTATTCCATATGTGGACCCAAAAAAAATGTAAGCCCACAATTGTTGACTTTGAAAAAAAAAGGTCGGCTCTCCACGCCAATCTTTGCGCAAAAGTCATTCTCCTCGCACCACGGAGAGGAGTTCACAAATGACGCGGGACTTCTCCGCGCACGATGGAGATGAGTTCACAAATGACACGTATGAATGACTAAAATATTTACAATAGTAGACTCTTCTACTGTCATTTGCTCTACTTCATTTCAGCTCTCTCTCTCTTTATCGATTTTCCTGTACGTTTTCTTCATATTTTCCCTTGAGTTTTCCTTATTTTACCTCAATCTAGTCGAGAAAGTTAAGTTTTTGTTACTCTCTACTTGTTTGTAGAATTATTTGTTAGTTTTCTTTAAGGTATTTTTGCACTTTTTATGTCCCGTGTGTAAAATTTTAGTTAGGTCCTCTTCATCTAATTCACAGGCTTCAATTTTTGCTTGATGTGTATTATATTGCTTGATTTTTGCTTCTGTAGGATTTCTTATACTTTTGTTAGCGTTTTCCTGCTAATAATATTTTTTTAATGATTTCCTTTATTTCATATAATTTCAAGGGTTGCATATGAATTTATTAATTCCTTGAATGTTGTATTTGCTTTCATTTTCAGTTTCAGATTGCAAAATATCGTTTTCGACTCATGCCTTGTCATTAAAAATCTCCTAAACAACAAGTTTATCATATCACCTTCATCGGAAAAGACCGTAAACATAATTTTATTGATTGTTTTAATTTTCAGTTCATATTTGAAATTTCGGTTTATGATATTTGGTTAATTCTTTCGTGATTTTATTTAATTGGAGCTATGGTAGAAAAAGTAATGAGTGATGCACGGAGAAGATCTTCGCACGGAGACACCATGTCTCTGCGCTTCATGGAAGTAGAAGACCTCTGTGCAGCACCACAGAGACTCATGTTTCCGTGCCGCACGGAGGAATGGAGACGTTGTCTCTGCACCTCCATGCAAAGACATTAAAAAAAAAATTGTCTTTTCAATTTACTTACAAGGTAAGTTAGATTTACTTATAAATTAATTATATCTTTTCAACACATATATGAAAATCAAAATTCCTTTCGGGGACGTTGCCCTCGAGCACCCACGAGGGGCGCTACCCTCTCGACCCCCCACGACCTAACCGGGTAGGTCGATACCCGTCGGAGGCGTTGCCTTCGAGGCCCGCAAAAAAATTGTTTGAAATATCTATTACACTAATTTGATTCATACTAAACAACACAACTAAAGAGACTCCCACAATACATTTACAAACAAAAGTTGTTTTATTCCCATGGTTGATGTGTTTGCATTGTTTTGCACTTGCAGTGTTCATATGTGTTGCTTAGTAAATAATTTAGTAATGATTTGATCTTAAAATTTGCCACCATGTTTCTGTAATGAAATCTGGCATGTATTTAGGAAGTTCCTATTTTTTCAACTAGAGTTTCTAAATTAGTACAAAGAGATAGTTTAGAGGCTACTGCAGACATTAATAAATGTTCGGAGAAGATAACTAAGGATAACAAGACCAATGATATAACAAACACAGAAACAAGATGAAATACCATATCCAACAAAATGTCATGTATTTACCTAGCCGTTGGATAAATACCATAAGATCATTATCAATATATGACTTGGTATTGGTTAATAGTCATACGCCAGCTTCAGTATGTCATCTTTGATGATGCTCTATGCTTGTTGCTTCAAATATTAAATTGTTGAGAACATTGTCATTTTATATCAAAAATTGGTACGAACATTTTCTTAAATTTCAATTTACAAGTAGATTAACCAACCCTAATCGTAAAGTGTATTTACTATACAATTTTACTAATATCAAAGTTAAGTTATAAGCTATTGTATAAAAAAATATAATTGAATGAAGGAGAATTCAACACATTTTAATGTGTTAACATTGCCTACAAAATAACCAATCCCGTGCAATGCATGGGCAAAAACTAGTAATGCTAAAAATAAGGGTTCGAGAATGAAGTGAAAACAGGGATAAAGATTGAGGACGATGGTGCAATTTTCACTTTAAGGATGTTATATATTGAAAAATTTTACTTATATTATAGGACATTAGGACAAATTTTACTTTTGTGGGATATGGATGTCTCATTAATTAAATGTAATTAAAATTTATTAGGAATATAGGGCAAATATTTACACACAATAAAAAGAAAGGATCCCAAAATAGTGTACATAATAATTAATGATCTCGTAATCTCTTTTTTATTTGAATTTAAAATTCTAATGATTTAACAATTACTCTCTTAATCTCCTTTCGAATTCATATAATCCATTAGTGATTATATTACCAAATATATAAATGCATTGTGTAGCAAAAGTGCAATTTCTTCTAAATTTAAATTAGGAATCGTTGAGGAATTTAAGGAAAACATTACATATATTTCTCTCGAATTTTCGTATAATATTCTGTCCACTTAAACCTCTGTTTCTCTTTTTAATTTGTTCTTCAGCTTCTTCTCCAATCTTTTTCAATGGCAGACCAGCCTACTGATCCGGTAATATATATATATATATATATATATAGTTTTCTGTATTTTCTATGATATAAACCTTCATTGATCGTCTCATTTATTGCAGAAAATTGTAGTGAAAGTGAATCTCAATTGCTGTAAAGCATGTCCAAAGAAACTGGAGAAAGCATTGTTGAAACTCATAGGTAATTACTAATTCCACGCACGCACACACACGATACAAGAGAACTGCAAAATCAAGTAAATTTTGGTCGAGGATATGCGCTTTTTTTTTTTAATTAATCCCAACGTACAGGGAATTAACTCACAGGAGCTCACCAGGTCACTCACATGGTGAGCCTCACAATGTATTAAAAAAAATTGCGTGGGCCCACATGCGTGAGTGCCTTGTAAGGGACCTGTGAAATAGGTCTCTGTACGTGAAGTATAGTTCTATTTTTTTTTTTCCTCATATTTTTAATCTATTATATGTATGCGTCAATTGGTTTTTTTAAGAACAAACTTCTTTGTTGTAGGGGTCTCTTCACTCACTATAAATATAGAGGAAAATCTTGTATCAGTCTCAGGGACAGTGCATCCTGATATAGTTATCAAACTTACTTATGCAAAATTAGCAAAAAAAGCAGAACTCGTATCCTACGAGCCACAATCTACAAAGGACGACGAGGTTAAACCTAAGAACACAAACACTGAGGAGGACGACAAAGGTTTGGACAACAAAAGTAAATCTCAACACAAGGGAAAAATGCACAAATCTTGCTGCTGTCAAGACGGAAATTGTCCTAAGATGGAGAATAATGTGCATAAATGCGAAGAGTATGCTGGACCTCCCGTGATTAAAGATTTTGTCTGTAGAGATTATTTCTGCAAAATACATCCAAGGAGTCGGCAAATTACCGATAAGGTGCCTGAAAACGAAAGTAGTGCCAGACTTTATGGCTATATGCCAAACTACGCGCAAGGGTATTATGGTGAACCAAACCCTTGGTATCCTATTCGAGGCTCGTATTATCCTAGGCGGTACCCAGAGAGGCCACCGGCTCTATATGAATATTATCGTCCGCCAAGGAGGCCACCACCTTCATATGGTTTCTACTAGAGAATGCCCATGCTGGCAAGGTTTATATCTTCTGCCTGCATAGTTTACATACATTCTTCTATTTCAATTTGTGAGATTTTGAGTTGCCTTTGAATATTATTCTGCCATATATTATAACTTCATTTTTGATATCAGGGTTAATTATGATTTGTCAATTTATGTAGTCCTCTTACCAGTAGTTCATAAGTCCGTAGAATGCAACCAAATACCAAATCATGTATGCAGACAAACACAAGTTTAGTTCTAAACTAGAAATAAATTATTAAAACAGAAATTACAATTTAAAGATGTTTATTTTGGGTGGCGAATAAGAAATAGACTCCAAAATTGACAAATCCACGCCGTGCTTGTCAATCAGTAGTCGAATAGGAGAATATATGCAACGAATTACCACATCGTTCTAAACTAGAAACATATTAGCCGAACATCAAGTTCAATTTTCAATTTCGTTCGTGTAGAAGAAAATAGACTCCATGCCTTAGCCAAACAACGAAATATCAAGTACACATGATATCTCATTATATTTATGGTCCAGGGATGGAGTCACGGGAGTAGAGTCGTGGGAACAAATTTTACAAAATTTTAATTTTTGAGGTAAAATTGAAAATTATAATTTTTTTCAGTTGTATTATCTTTCTAACTTCTAGTTTATATTGTCACGTGCGAGGATATAAGTAACATAATATTGATGCATTTCATATTTTTCCTAGCTATTTATTTTTCCCCAATGATGAGAAAGCTAACTACCTTATTAAGATGATAGTCGGCAAGTCATGTCGTAAAATATGAGGTCAATATATTTTATAAGAGTTGAAATCAAACATGTATTCTTGAGATTCCACGGTGTCCATCTCAGTGCAATTTGGTGGAGCTATTATACACATTGTGCACTATTAAAAATGTGTATTCTCTGCATTCTCCTTGAATATTTATTTAGTTGCCATGTGATTCTTCGAGAATGTCAACCCGATTTTCTTCATACTATTCATATTAAATTGTGCTTCTTAAAGAGCAACAACATAATAACATTTTGAAATAGAGATAAGAATACAATGATTCTTTCGAAACATTAATACAATATTCTTCTTTTATTTGAACAGAAAATAAGAAACGATTTTTTCTAACTTTATTTGTTAAATCTAAGGGTCTGTTCGAGTGGTTTAAATTCCATGAAAAATATCATATTCGAGAAATTCAATTTCTACTTCGGTTGTTTGATACGAAAATGGAGTTCGAATTTTAAGGTACAATCACTTTAAATTTGTTTTTTGCCAATTTCATGAGAAATGCATTCCTATGAGGTATTTGAATTTTTAAAACTCAAAGTGGTTGTACCTTGGAGTTCGAACTCCATTTTCACTTTCGTATCAAACAGTCAAATTAGAAATTGAATTCTTCGAACGTGACATTTTTCATGGAATTTAAACCAATCAAACGGGCCCTAAAAATGTATTTCTTTTGAATAGAAAATAAGAAATACTTTTACTAACTAAGTCGATAGAATTTCTTGATAAAAATGTGTTAAAAATATTGTAGAAATAAAGCAAATGGTATAAGAATTTTTGAGACCAAATCTCAAATGTATTTCATTATAATAATGGATTTATATAAAATTGATTCTAATGAGAGTTACAATTCGAACGTAATATAATATTTTAGGATTATTGACTTTTAAATAAGACCAACTAACCATTCATTATTATTTATTATTGTACTACACTTACATTAATTATAATGGAAACTAACTATATAATGGTATTGCTTACATCTCTTATATTCAAAAATTCTCAATATATTTGTTAATTAACCTTGAGGATGAAAATGCCAATAGGCAAAATTACGATGCCTCGTAGTCTAAATATTTGGGGTTTCCAAACAAATTACGTGTATATGTAAGGGGCTCTTTCTTTCCATTAATCCATCTCCTTTCTTCTACAGATCGGAAAAACTCCCCCCTCCCCTCACCTCACCTTCCCGAAGTTATACAAATTCTTACACCTAGAGGGAGAAGATGTACCATCCGTCGAGAGGTGGAGTTCGTGGTGGTCGTGATCGTAAGTTATTTTTTTTCTTCATTTTCCTCCACAATTTTAGGGTTCCTATGCGCTATACAAAATCAATAATTTTTTTTGAATTAGACGTATTTTAATTGCGTGTTAATAAATTTATTTATGAATTTGTGTTCTTGTTTTGAAATTTGGTTTCCCTCATAGTTGCAACAGTATAATTTAAGATAAGGATGTTAGGGTTTGATATGATGAGGCATAAAAATGCTTTATCACAGCTCACAAGTTAGTTTATACTCTGTATAAGTATTTAGCATGAGACTCGTGTACAGGTAACATAACTAAGGGGTTGTGGAAAAAATAAAAAGTTTTGAATGTGAACTTGTGGCGTGGTACGACAATGAAAGGAATGAGTCAATCTGAATGTTAATTTCAGGTAAGCTTGGGTCAATTTACTACCGATTTTGAAGTTCAGGAATGTGAGTTCAACGTTTGGGCTAGTTATGATGCCTTACTTCATCCATGGGGGTTCTGGAAAGATTCAAATTTATTTAATTGCTATCTGTCTTCATCTTCCTATCTGTTCTATTATTATTATTTATAAATAGGTACTTTATTTGTGAATTTTAGTTATAAGAGGAGTGTTCTTGGAGCAATATCATTAGCGATTGTATGCATTACTAATGACCCGTGGTTCCATGAGTTTGTAGACTACTAAATAAGTTTTACCATGTGGTTTCAGACCTTGTCTACTTTCCTAATTTTTTCGTTCTTCTCTTTGGAATTGTTTAAGCCTCCTCAGCATATGAAGATGAAAATGCATTTGTCATGGATTATTCATTAAGTTATCATCTGTTTCATGTATGCAGAGTTTAGTTGGGAAGATGTGAAATCTGATAAACATCGAGAAAACTATATAGGTCACAGTATCAAAGCATCCGTTGGAAGATGGCAGAAAGGTAAAAACCTCTCTCAATGCGTGTGTATATATTTTGCTTGTACTGGATATTCAATCGTTAAGCTGGTGATTTTGTTCTCTTTTTACTGTCTTTCCTGGTCATCAACTAACTGTCACTCAATCCATCACTGACTAGAATGAACCGACTTCCAGTTTCCTTATTTCTGAGTTTCTGCTTTTTCCATGGAATGCACGACAGAAGTGATTCTTGGCCTTTGCAAATACTTCTCTAGTTGGAGCTCTCACTTCCTCTCTCCTCTTTCTGTACCCACACGCACAAAAATAAAACTATGTTTTAAGAAGATTATGATGAGTTGTGAGTTGGCACTAGCCATTCCTAATTTAATTTTCAAAATATGTTCTAACAGTTTGCTTGGAATACAAGATCCATTTATCTCATTCCCGCCAATTGAACCTCGTGGTTGTTGAACCCCACGGTCATTTTGGAGAAATTTTGTCTAACTCAAATTTTTGCAAATTTTTTATGATAAAGATACAAGCCCATATGTGTAGAAATATAAAGTGAACTTCCCTCTATATTTATCAACAAATTGAGCTGTAAAGCTGAAGACTTTGTATAAAGATACATGTATGTATGTTAGATAGCTACCTTTGTGCAGCTCGATTCAAATAATCTTACATAAGTGATGTTTCTTATATGACTAGTTTTGAGTTATTGTTTGGATACTACTTTAGCTATGGTATGGCGAATTTTCATCAACTCGACGATGTTTCTTTTTTTTTTTTTTTTTCTGTGAAACTGTCTAACCTTTTCAGCCATGGGTGATGTGGTTGAGAAAACTAGTTTTTGTGTTGTGCATATGATCTTGTGGATCCTCTTTCAACTGGTTCTTTATTGTCCTTGTGAATGTGCAAGTACTTGGTTGTTTCATATGATGGTTTTCTATAAGAATCGTAAGTTATGTTTGTTCCAATAAGATATGAAAAGTATCCATAGGTGTCCAGGACATCAGACCAACATCATCTTGTCAAGGCTCGCCCAGATCAATGTGTACCAAATACCTCCTAGTAACTGTAACGTCATCATTGTTAAATTCTACAATTCTTGTAAGGATCAGGATGTTTTCCCTAGGAACTTTTTACTCGGCTACTGCTTCTTTAGATACTATATTTTTCGCTACTACTATGTTGACGATCAAGTGTGTGCCTTCCCATACAGTTGACCTTGTTACTGAAGTCATAACCTCTAATCTTTTTCTTCCACCTTAGGAGCTGCCAAAGTTTGCAGAAGCATCAAAATTTCTCCTTTTGGCAGCAACTAATGAATTTCTACTCCTCTTGGTCAAGAGATTCGTAGACGTGTCCAACACACTTATGATAAGTGAGAACCTTGGATGTGTACTGGATCTAATTCATCTTTCATAACATATCTGTGTTAACTAGGTTCTTCAAAATCAAGTTCTTTAGTTTTAACTTCTAATAATGAACTTGATGATGAGGTCGTGAATGAGAATCAGACCCATCTTGTGACAATTAAAAGGGCAGATTGTATAGATTCCTGTCAGCATCTCCCACACCTCCAGAATGTATCAAATCCTTCCCTTTTATCCTTATTTGATCCTCCAGGTGGTTAAGTTCACATTATTGTTGCTTGTCTGGGCCTGTTGGACATGATTTTGAGTAGTTTTGTCCCCAAAATAAGTATTGGGTTATAGGGAATATAGGATTCCTAGCTCTGTATCAACTCAGTCTTTCCTCCGTTTGTAAAGCATATTGTTATGCAACTTCAATATTGGAAAGAAGAAGAATAATCATCTTGTCACTTATGGAAGCTCAGTCCTGACAAGTAACCATTTTTGAGTTGCTCATCAGTCTCATGGATGCCAGCTTGAATTGATAAGTTACAGGATTTGTAGAATAATCTTCAACTCTAAGGTCCTGTTGACACAAACTATGGTATCATCTATATAAACCCATCATATAATCAACTGGCAAAAATGGCTTCTCAAATTTTGCATCAACTCTGTAGTGCAAATCTCTGGTTAGTCTGTTACCTTTTTGTGATATCCCTATGCTTTAAGTTGTTTCTACCATTGTAGCACAACTCTTATTAGTATAATACTATCATCATCACCAAGAGTACCTCTTGTTCTTTAAGAAATTGCTTTTGTTTAAAATACTTCTCCAGGCTTGCTTCCAAATCAAGGAAGTCATTTGTGTGCATTCTTCTATGGAAATTTGAAATTTCAGTTGGAACTCCTGAATTGAGATCAAGAGCTCTCACTAACTTCATTGCTACTCCAACATGTTTGAGATTCATATGAATTATGGGATTATGGAAAGGACGTTCCTTAAAACCTTATTCTGATAGGTCCAATGGTTAGTGTTTGCCTTTTGCTACCCCCTTCAGGCTTTCGTCCAATCTCTACACAAGTTCTCCATCTCTTGGGGGAGATGCTCTATTCTCGTTTGCATCTTTTTCTGCTATTTCTATTGTTGAGCTTAGCTTACCCTGGGATTTTCAGTTGTCTCAACAAATTGCCATGATAAATCAGGAATGAAATTTGACGCGTGGACATGCTTTACTGACAAAATAGTGGAAGAGATTGAAAGGACAAATGGATACTGGTGGAGCACTATAGAATTTGTGTTTTAGGCTGAAATGCTATCAAACCAGAACTTTTTGTACTAAAGATAATTGTTAAGTGTTATATGTGATTGACACCTATTATAAGTTGTAACTAAGTTAAAAAATACCAATTGTGGTGGGAAGTTTTAGAAGAAATTCTCATTTAAGCATCCAAATAGAATTAAAATAATTTTAACCTACACTAAGTTTGAATCTAATAAGAATAAGAATATTGGTCCCAGAAGGATTGTGTAAAAATCAGAAGAACAAATAAAATAACATTAAACTGCAAAAGGGAGAAATTTAGGTGCTGGTGGCACTCACTCCACAAAGTGTACACTAAGTTTGAATCTAATAAGAATAAGAATATTGGTCCCAGAAGGATTGTGTAAAAAATTAATTCTTGCCCTTTGCGGCAGATCAGAAGAACAAATAAAATAACATTAAACTGCAAAAGGGAGAAGTTTATGTGCTGGTGGCACTCACTCCACAAAGTCTACATGCATATTACGGAAAACATATCCTGCCACGTGTGCATCATAAAGTTCTGGTGTCTCTACTGATTAACTTTGAAACTCCACTTTCGTGTGATTTCTATCTAAAGTTTTAGCTTTCTCTACTCTGTCAGAGAGTACACTATTAAAGAAGTTCATGCTTTTTGAGGTTTGAACATCACTAGTTGGTTTATTTCTGATGATTATATTATTTTCTGAATTTATATTCTTACAGGGAAAGACCTCCACTGGTATGCCCGTGATAAAATATCTGAGGCTGCAAATTCAGAGGCTATTAAAGAAGAGATACAAAGGATCAAGGAGGAAGAGGAGCAAGCCATGAGAGAGGCTCTAGGCTTAGCTCCTAAACGTGCAAAAAAATCTCAAGGTAATCGACTAGATAAACATGAATTTGCTGAACTTGTTAAGCGTGGTTCTACTGCAGAAGACTTGGGAGCTGGCCATGCTGAAGCTGCTCAGGTTCAGGGTCTTGGTTTATCGAAGTATGATTCTTTCTTATCATGTTTTCATTTTTACTTGTCCCCTGCCTATCCATTTTCTCAAAAGACCACACAAATTCCAGTTTGTTATTAACTTTTGACACATTGGCAGGGTGCCCCGTCCCTGGGAAGAATCAAGTTTACCTGCCAGTCTGGAGTCCGAGTCATTTGAGAAGATGAATACTCCCATGCCAATCGCACCTGCAAGGAAAGATGAAGAGTCTGAAGATGAAAGTAGCAGAAAGAAAAGAAAGCGTGAGGAGAAGAGACGCGAGAAGCATGAAAAGCGAGAGAAGCGACATTCTCGTGCTTCAGATGACAAGAGGAAACACAACAAAGAGAAGGAAAAGAGGAGACACGATTCAGATTGATGAAATTAATCCAATAGTCCAAGGAGGAAGTTAGAAAAATAAGAACCATGTAGCATGACATTATGAATAGTCTTCGAGATTTGATTCAGCTTCAGTTTCTTCAGGACATCCTATGTAGTAGTTTTGTATTATATTGTGACCTTTTTATGCAGTGAAGTAATACTATATTGATCCTTTATATATTTGACTGATGGCAACAGAAATGTAGAAAATGACATGGTAATTGATTACGACCCGATGCGCTGTGGGATATACTCAGAAATATTTGTTAAGAGTAAAATTTTTGCGAGTGATAATAATTATCAACATATATATTTAAGAAACTAGTTAGGAGGAATGAGATTGCAGTAAGCGGGAGATGTTATTGGTTTTCCACTCGTGTTTGGGTAGCAAATTGGTGAGTTGGTGTTCAGTTGTTCATTTAGTCTTCGACATTGAGAATCATCCAAATATTTATTAAATCACAATGTGAACATTTAGACGCCAATAATTGTGTTGCTAATTTTTTTTATCAATCATGCTACATGTATATCATACTTTACACTTTGTCACGTGGTAACATATCATTGAAAAATTTAAAAAGATAAATGATTTTCCTTTCAATCCTTTTTTAACAAAACATTTAATGTCAAACTAAATGTACACCTTGAGTGTACATCTAGCATTTTTTTGTTTTTGTTTTTTTCAATTTGGACCGAGTGTTCAAAGTTTGTTGTAAGATGTATTTACGTTTGACATGACGTATAAGTGTAGATTTGGATGGGTTTTCTGTGGGACTAATTACGCTACTTCAATTAAACATTGAGGATCCGCTTGCTACTCAGACAATAAATTAGGGATCAGCTATGCAATTTTGTCTTGTAGTATTGAGAATTCTTCTTTTAGACAAATACGAATAAATATATTATTTCAACGGATAAACATTTTTCCATTATAGTATTGATGATAACAACCTTGAGGAATATAACATAGTATATGAAGGTGGTTGGCTATGATAGGAGTGTTAGAATATTTTTTTTAGAATTTATTCAAACTCATGGAATATAAATATCAGAATATTATTCAACTCGTGAAAATATTAAAACATTTTTTAAAAAAAATTGCAATGCTAACAACAAACATTGTATATAACGAATATCGTAATATAGTATTAAAACAATTGATGAGTCGTTTCAGCGAACTCAATGACATAATGAGAATTGAGTTTATGAATACATTGACATCGTCAAATATTTTGAGCATGTTCAGCTCTTTTATAAGTTATAAGTTGTTTTTAGAAGAAAGAATTCTTTCTAAGTCCTTTTAAAAAAAAAAAGAAGAAGTAACCAAAAAATAACTCTAGGTCTAGGCCCAAATGTGAAAGGTTAAGGATCAAATGAAGTATAAATAATGACTTGGGGACCTCCAAAGAAATTACTCTGTTCAGAAATTCGGTGAATTTTATCAATATACAAAATGAAGCATATAATTTGTTGGTGACCAAAAGCGCAAGTTTCCTCTCTCAATTATTCTCGGAACCGAAGCAAAAGAGAGTTCCTCACTCCACCTTTAGGCTATAAAGAATCCAGAATTCTACTATTCCTGATTAATTTTTAATTTTTAATCTTCAATCCTTATTCTGATCATTATTTCAGATCGATACGATTAAATTCGCTGAACTGCTGCAAATTTCGGGAAAAAAAAAAATTATTTTAAGAAAAATGGTGTCGGCAAGTAGGGAAATGGCGGTTTACTGCTTTGACACGCTGGTGGCTCACTACAACAGTGAACAAGCTCCTCATCCTGCCTTTGATGAGGGTCAACAGTATGATATTTATTTATCACGTTGGATTATTATTAGGGTTCTATTATTTATTAATTTTTTGATGTTATTACTATTTTTGCACATACTCTTTCTGGATTTTTATTGGAATATAATTAATCAATTATTTATTATTACGTTTTTGCGTTTTTTTCCTCTTTTTTCTCAGTTCATACTTACTGTAAAAAAAAAAAAAAAAATTGCAAGCAAAATTTTAGTTATTTGAATTCTTTTCTGGATTGTTTGTGTTGATGGATGAATTTTTATGCATTGTGTTTCCTTGTTTATCTCCATTACATTACGGAAGTTTTCACAAAAGAAGATTTCTTTTCTGTTTCTTTGAATTGAAGGATAGCAAAAAATAAAAGAATTTTGGGGTTGAATATAAGATACCTATTTTGACTTCAAATTTCTCTTAAATGGTGTGAAAAACTTGAAATAAAAAAAATAGACGATGAGACGAATTCATTTCATATAATTGGAAAAGATATATATTAATTTTTCATTTCCTTTCTAATTTTGTGCACCCATGAATATTAAGCACCTTGCTTCATCTGTATTAAATTTGTGGGATTTAATTGTTCTCTATCCTCTTGTAAATCGCAAGGATTCATTTTTTCTAATTTTTAACAGTTTTCCTGATGCATCATGCATATGTTACTAGTTACTACTATGGCTGGTTCTTTTTCCTATCCTTTTTAATGGAAGTGTAACACGTTAAATAACTTGAGACTTTGTCTTGTTATAAATGAAATGCACGCGGCGGATGACCAGAATAATGTGGATAAATTGTTTTATTGTTGTCCCAAATTACACTTGGTTTCAGCCCATTATTTGTGACCTGGAAGAAAGTGGTGAATGGAGGGGAACCTCGTTTACGTGGATGCATTGGGACTCTTGAAGCTCACTGCATAATCAATGGATTTAGGGACTATGCTCTAACAAGGTGATTCCAAATTAAAGTTTTCAAATTCAAAGTATGGGTTTTTTTCTTTGTGCACTCCATTTCTGAGAAATCAGACATGAGTAGCTCAAATACTATTTTTAAAAAATCATCGTCTCAGATTCCATCAGCTTCTTTCTTTTGGGATTTATTAGTGAATCAAATAATACTATCTGCTTCATGTAAAGGCAACCTGACTGCATTGTTGTTCATTAATTTGTACACGTTCTTAACTCCGGCTTTTTAGCTTTTAGCGTCTTTTACACCTGTTTATGAAGTGAGGATTAGCAACATTAATTTTAATCCTAAGTGATAACTACACATCCTTATATTCAATGCCCAATCTCCTTACAATAAATTTATGGAATTTACATCAGACTGTTCAATTTCACTAGTTATATCTTCCTCGGGGTCTTGAGGGTGAAGGAATTTAGATATTATTTACCAAAACATGTGGTTTGTGAGACTATGAGTTTATATATTCCCAGGATTCGAATAAGCACAAAATGTGGATGGAGTAAAGCTGGCAGATGGGTATTAGGAATGCAGATTGGAATAAATTTAGATCTTGGTACATGGGTATCTACGTAGAATTTTATTTGTTGCAGCTCTTCATGAATAGATACCGTGGGCTTTAAACCTTTTTCCTTTCCCTGCCCCTGGTTGTCCTTTGTACTTCTTGATTTCTTTGTGCATATCACCAGCATGGAATTTGGCCAACTATGTCAACAATATTACTTGATCTTGTACTAAGTACTCTCTTCTCTTTAAAGAGTATCTTTGTATAATGGGTTCCACTTTTTACTTTGTTTTAGGTTCTTGAATTTACAAGGACTTGTGAAATCTCCATTGTATTCTTGAGTAACTATTTAGTTAGTGTGCTGTAATTTTATGATTAATTCCTGGTTGGAAACATCTCATTAAATTTCCACCACTTTTAAAGCAGAGGCTAATTTAATTCTTCATTTTTTACATTTTGCAGTGCCCTTAGGGATCGTCGATTTCCCCCAATACAAGCTAAAGAATTGCCTTACTTGCAATGTACAGTTTCCATTCTGACAAATTACGAAACTGCTCGAGACTACCTTGACTGGGAGGTAGGCTTCCAACTTATGAATTTTCTAGCGTTTTTATGTGTGTTATGTGTGGTTTATATCTAACTATGCACTCTATATTAGTACCATAGTATTCATCTAAGAACTAGGGTGATATTCTATGTTCATCGATTGTTTCTAATCATGCTGCATATGCTGTGTGTTCATGTATCCTATGATACATACGTTGTATCCTACTAGCATGCAGTATCATACTGCACAACAGTATCTTTGTGTATTAGAGCAAGATTTTGATAAAATTCATACGTTGTATCCTACTAGCATGGAGTATCATACTGCACAGCAGTATCTTCGTGTATTAGAGCAAGATTTTGATAAAATTCAAATAACGGTATGCATACTGTTAATGTTTGATGATATTTGGTCATATGATTCAGTATATGGTCACTGCATGATCATGTAATTTCGCATCATTTTTAACCCACAAATGCCAACAGGTTGCTTTGAATAATTTGATGGGGCAAATTGGAATGTTACATGTACTAGCAGTGACTGGATATAGGTGTTTTAATCATTTGGGGACGATTATCATCAGAAGTATAAATCTTAGTGTTATTGTCACTGGTAATTGCTTTAACTTGCATTATATATTGTTCAGTTACAATTGGACGAATCCAATTCTACACTTGCCGAGAGCAAATGAGTAATATGTAGATGGGGACACTCTTTATATCCTTCGACTCCCCTTCTACACTTGCTGAGTTTAAATCAGTAATATGCAGATTAGGACATTCAGTTTATATCCTTTGGCTGACTAACATTCTTTTGATTGTTACAATGGCCAAATATTTGTTTTTATAAATCCAGAATTTTGTTAAAGAAATTCCATCTACAAGAGAGATACTAACTCTAGTGATAATAATTTCAATCTCAGATGCATAGAGTGATTTAATACTAACTTGTCCCCACGCTCAACACAAAGGGACTAAACTATTTAGCTTTCTAGTTTCTTTTGTATTGACAACTATAATTCATACTGTATCCCCAAATTTTATGTGAGTTATATAAATATGTTGTTCTACATGCTGTAATATTAGATTGTTCGCATTTGTTTTTCATACTAATCCCCTGATCTACTAATACTTTCCAAATCATTGTGCTGAGGACCTGAGGTGATCAGATTGTAAATTCAATTATGATGAGTTAATCTTAATTTTGCGTTTATAATCCTTCTACAATGTGTAGTTGGATTGTGGAATGATCCCATGTATTTTGATGTATAGGTAAGATATCTTGATTCTAAAGCTTTGACTTGTACCTGACTGAATTCAGTACGTAGGACTAAAATAAGCCAATCCCCAGGAAGAAAATTGTGTTTTTCTCATGGATTAGTGTGTTTGTGCAGGTTGGAAAGCATGGAATGATTATTGAATTTAATGATCCTGACTATAATACTAGGCGAAGTGCCACGTACCTGCCTGAGGTGGCTGCTCATGAAGGTAACTTCCAGTGCTTACTATTCTTTCATAGCAGAAAATAATAGTAACAAGGTAGCAAAACAAAAAGTTCCAAGCCCTTTATGCCCTATAAAGATTCACTTGATGGAGACTCTGCGTAAGATAACTTAGTCTACGAGGAAGGCATGGTACACGCCTATCAGTAATAATGAGGATTGCGTTGACTGGGAGGGCTCTCTTTTATTCACAATCGTGAGATAATCTGAACCTTACTATATCTTCTCTCTTTTCCAAGGCACCTTGTTTGATAGTTTCTTTTTGAACTTGCTAATAATATCAGAAATGTCATAATAGATTAATCTCAGAGGAAAAAACTTTGTCCTTGTTTGATTTTGAGTTTTCCAAAATTACTTTTCCTAACTCATTTTCAACCGCACATCATCCCAATAAAATAATTTTGCACGTGGACCCATATCTTTTCCATACTATTTAACAAAAAAAAAAAAAGAGAAAAAGAAAAACTCACTTTTCCTTTTCCATATAGGCTGGACAAAGATAGAAGCAATTGACTCATTGATTAGGAAGGCAGGTTGCAACAGCCCCATCACCGAGTCACTGCGGAAGCGTATTCAACTTACCCGTTATGAAAGCACCTTATTTACCATGCACTTCAGTGAGTATGTTGCTTATGTCAAGGCAGCTAGAGGTGCTGCTCCAACTATTAATGGGGCAAAACCACAATAGTTGTTTCTTTACCCTTCATTTAAGCCCCAAAACTTACATGGGAAGGTACTTAATTTAAACTGAAATGTGGTTGGACCATATTCTGATTGTTCCAACATGTTCCGGTAATTGTTATGCATATGCTGTAACTATTCCTTCAAATTCATTTGATTTTGAAGAAAACTGAAGTTGAACTCAGTGAACCTTCTACAGCTCATCTGGGAAAGTGGTGCAGTGTTGTAAACTTATCACTTTTCATATTATTGTTGCTTTTCTGTGTTCAAAATTCTCTCTCCTTTTACTTTAATTTTGCACACATCAACACGATAGTGGTCACTGGGAATATTAAATTTTAGGGATGCCTTATCTATATATTGTACAATGTTTTGATATGAGGTGTAGAGTGGATTATGTAGGCACGTCTGAGTTCATGTTTTGTAGTGTGGATTATGCTGGCAGATCTGAGTTCGTGTTTTTTATAGATAAGATCATCCTCAGAGATTCTTTCGGAGTTAGATGCTCTTTATTTTAAAGAACTAATAGCATATCCAACGTTCTCTATTTTTAAAGAGTATATTTTGCAATTTGAGAGTATCTATAAACTTGAAGATAAATTTTTTTTTGAAGTACTCTAACATGCTCTCTTATCTTTAAAATTTAATTTTACTACTTTCACAAAATATTTATTGCTTTTTCATATTTTTTATTTTCACTAGCTTTCCTCTATATTATATTATTTTCATCAATTGAAAATTGAAATGCTCTAAATATATTTTATTATAGAGAGTGAGTTTGGTTCTCAGAGACTCTAAATGAAAAATGCTACTTACTTTAGAGAGTTAGTGTTTGAAAATAAGTTTCAGGAGATTCTCTATTTTAAATTTTAAAAATAAAGAATAGGTTTTACTTTTCAAATTTAGATAGTCAAATTCACTATTTATTCTTAACTTACAACGATTGTATTTAATAAGTTACATATTTTAATACTCCACTTCTTAAATTATTCAATTATATTTAAATTGATTGATTATTGACATAAAAAAATAAATATTGAATAAAATATGAGGAGAAATCAATATATATTTCTTGAGAAAACAAAATGAAGAGTCAAAATAGAGAATATTGTTGGAGTGTATAAAAAATTTTAATATCTAAATTTAAGTATGCTCTCTATCATGCATAAGATGTTTTTTATAAATAAAGAATCTTTTGGAAATACTCGAAGAGAGTTTAATACTTTACATTTGGAGGGCTAAACGAATTTCTATTTGTTTTTATTATTATTGCTTTTAATGAAATTACAAGTTTCAATGCTAAATGACATGTTGTATATTGATTATTTTTGATATTGTCATCCAAAAAAAAAAAAATTAATTAATTGGAGAAAAGGGAACCACATTATGATGATTGGAAAAAGTAAAAAATAAAGAATTTTTTGGTGTGTGTAAATTTTTACCCTTTAAATTTAAAGATACTCATAGGATATGCATTTTATTAACATGATCAAAGCTGCCAAACAATTGTTAGCAAATAAATTTGATAGGAAGGATATGGGTGTTTCGGATGTTAGTTTTAGGAATAAAGATTTCTAAGACATCAAATGGTCTAATATTATTTCAACCTCATTATGTGGAGAAAATAGTTGATAAGTTGAAGAACAATATCAGTAGATACAACTCTCCATTTGGTTAAGAGTTTTAGAAACTTCAATATATCAAGTAGAATATTTTTAGAATTGATAGTTTAATGTATTTAATGTATCTTATGAATTGTATGAGATCAAACAAGGCTTTTGCGGTAAGTAAGCTGAGTAGATATACGGGTAATTCTTGGATAAAAATGGATGATTTGTGTATAGATTATTAATTATCATTAGCCAATAAACAATAATATGAAAAGCATAAGCTAATACCTAAAATATTAATATAAACATAAGAACATAAGTAGAGAAAGTTAAAAAACAAGTATTGAGAAGTCATGTCAAGGACGCTGCCTTAAAGTCGTGTTGTCTTTCTTTCGTGCGGGTACTTTTGACAATACATAGCTCCAAAATAAAAATTCATATGATTCATAGCTGATTCTCCTTCTATGGGTACGGTCATAGGAAGATAAAGAACGAATATTTATCGAATTGTCAAAACTATAGAAACATAGTATGAAATATAAAGGAAGTATTCTAGTTATATTTCAAGTTGCATTTTTTCATGTTGTATATCTTAATCAAAATCATTCCCTTTATAGGGATAAATTTAACCCCCACAATTATGAATATTAAACCAATTAAAATGTAAGTTACACACTAGGAATTATTAGTTTTAATTTTGTATTAAACTTAAAATTAAAAGGTTTTAGTCTGAAAGGTTAAAACTTTTATTTTAAGTTACAATAGTAATATTTGTTTAGAACATTGGAAAGCTATTGAGATATTCGAGACATACGAAAGACAGACAATACTATACAAGATATATTTTCGTGCTCAGAAGTGATTGTGATGGAAATTGGATATTGAGTACTAAAGATTCTAAACGTGTTTGTTATTGAAAGCCTAGTCATATCTTGAAATCTTCTAAACAAACAAGTACTAATAAATCTATGATGGATTCTGAATTTATAGCTTTAAATTAGATAAAGTTGGAGAAGAACCTAAATGACTTCAAAACTTCTTTAGAGGATATTCATACTTGAACAAAACATGTGCCTTGCAGTCTGCATTCATTATGGTAGTAAAGCAACTATTGGAAGGTAACGTAATATTATGTATAATGAAAACTTTGAACATACCATAAGACTTGCTCTCTAGTAGAATTATCCTAATCGACTATGTGAAGTCAATAAATATGCAAAGGCGCTTACAAAATGTTTAAAACGAGAGCTTATGAAGAGTTCGTTAAGGAGAATGGGTTTAAAGCAAGTAAATTAATTAAAGGTCTTCAAAGAGACAACTCAACTTAGTTGTCCAACCACTTCAAAAATACGTAGGGAAGCGAGGTGAAATGGAGCGAGGATCTTGCGTGACCTCTTACTTCGTCTTTGCTTAGCTAGGTGCCACTCTTGCCTCGTAGGATGAGGCGTAACACCCACATATACATAATTACATATAGGTTGCGATTAAAGGAAAACTCACATATGTAGTTAAAAAGAGGGAAAAATTTTAAAATTTATATGTAAAATATTTCATTGTGTGAATGTGTGGTTGAAAATGAGTATGCGAAATAAATTATTTGGTTTTAAAGGGAGTTAAATATAGAGGTGTCAACGAGTCGAGTTGAAACTCAAGCTCGAACTTGACTCGAGTAAAAATGGTTAAAATGGTTCGAATTTTTTTTTTTTGTCCGAGCAAGCTGAACAAAAGTTCAGCCAAAAAATTTAGGCTCGACCCAAGCTTTCAGCTCGGGCCTTAGCGAGCCGAGCAGAGCTCAAGCCGAATCGACTCATTTTTATTATTATTATTATTTTTTAAATTTGTGACAAGTTTATTATTTTTTTTAAAGAATTTAAAATTTGTACAATTTATACTTATTATAAATAATAACTAAATATTAACCTATTACATCCCTAATTAAATGGGAGCTTAGCGAGGAAACTGAAATTAGATAATTAGGGGATTGACCCCTTTTTTTTCATTTATCTTCTTGGATTCTGTTTTGAATTCAGGAAGGTCGGTACGGGAAAGGCTCGAAGGAAAGGGCGGTGATAGCCGAAGGTGGGAGTAGGGGTGACGATATGTGGAGTTCGTTGTGAAGATTTTTTTGTTAATATATTTTAAATTGTTTTAATATATATATATATATATATATATATATATATGATCGTAATTAATTTGTATTTTATTTATTTATTTTATTTAAAAATAGGAGTAAATTCGTCATTTTATAAAATTTTAATAAAAGAAATGGACGTCATAAAAGGTAATTATATTACCACTGCAAAATGTTATATCCGCACCACATTATATTCATGCCACAATTAAAATATAGTTTTAATAAATGCATCACCATAACACAGTGTAGTAAAAAATAAATTCCATTCCAGTGTACAGTGTAGTTACAGTTTAAAAATATAAATAATTTTCCTACAATCATTTTTTTTAACGACACAAATGTCAAAAACAAAGTCTGTACATGTAACTTTTTTAAAACTTTCTTTTCACTTTTTTTCTCCGTCGTGCACGCGAAGATAGAAAACATCGCTGTGGAATAATTCCTCAATCCAGATCAAAGGTAATTTTATTTGCCAGAATTTCATTCTCCAGGGTTTCCATAGTTCCGAATTGCATTCTTAAGATTTCTGTAATTGCACCTAGATTGAAGTTTGATTTTACCCTCTCTCGATTAACATGTCAATATTTACTTTTTCGTTGATATTTTACTTCTTAATTGTAATTATATTGTTTTGACAAATGGGTTTCAGTTTTTTGGCCTACGAGAATTCTTCCCTCTTACAGTTCCGTATTAGTGAACAGTTGGGATTTTTTAATTTTTATTTATAAAGAAATCACTTTTTAATTGTAAAATTACCTGGTACTGTCTTGTTTCTTTTTACTTTATATATGTGTGTGTGTATTATATAATTTGTTTGAATCACTGGGAATAATGTGATTTCTTTGAGTTTTGATCAACCTTGATATGTTTCTCTTGCATTATTCTGCGGAGTGACAGGTGTATTTCATTCTATCTCTCGTTCACAGAGGGAGGCTTGAGAAATGAATCCAAAAGGCTTGATTTATAGTTTTGTTGCAAAAGGAACTGTGGTTCTAGCAGAGCACACTCCCTACTCGGGGAATTTCAGTACCATTGCCGTCCAATGCCTGCAAAAGCTCCCTTCTAACAGCAGCAAGTACACTTACTCGTGCGATGGGCATACATTCAATTTCCTGATTGACAGTGGATTTGGTATGTAGTTCTCCTCTAAATCTGCATTTTTTTTGGCATAGTGTAAATTTTACTCCTTAAATTAACTATAGCTGCAACTAAATATTCATTGAGAGTGTAGTTTTCCTCGTTGTTGCTGATGAATCGATGGGAAGAAGTGTACCATTTGTGTTTCTCGAGAAAGTGAAGGATGACTTCAAGCAACGTTATGGTGATAGTATCAAGAGCGATGACCCACACCCACTTGCCGACAATGACTATGACGATGATGATGACGATTTGTTTGAGGATCGATTTAGCATTGCATACAATCTTGATCGTGAATTTGGGTGTGTGTATATATTTCGATTTAGCTTTTTCTCTGCATAGTTCTTGACTTAATGTTGTTTTCTGTTTACTAGGCCACGGCTTAAAGAGCACATGCAATATTGCATGAATCATCCAGAAGAAATAAGTAAGCTGTCCAAATTGAAAGCTCAAATAACAGAAGTCAAAGGGATAATGATGGACAATATTGAGAAGGTAAATCACCATTGCTTCTTCCACTTTAAAGGGTAGTAAGAATAATAGAGTATAAAATGTATATCGTGGTTTATTGTCATGCTCAGCTTGGATTCACATATAATTTTATCAACTTATGCTTATGTTCAGTGGTAATTAATCCTTGAACTGATTTATTCTTCGTTCTTTTCCTTGGCTGTCTTTATTTGCTGCTGATTTTTACCTATTTTATTGTTAGGGGTGACAAACTTATACTTTAATAAGAGAAATATGATCTGAATTAGAAAAGCTAATGAACATATTTTGAAGAGTAAATGGTGGAACAGTTTAGGTTGGGGAGCTCATGGTCACGCTCCAATTTTATTCTTGACCATAACTTTGATCAATAAATCCCCTATATGGAAATGGGTGACCCTACTAACCACTAGCCAGTTCTCTCTCTCTCTCTCTCTCTCTCTCTCTCTCTCTCTATTTTATCCATCCCGTTTCATTCTCTTATCTCCTCCCTTTGTTAATTTGGACTTCTTTTTTGTGGAACTGGAACCTATTATAATGGGTTCTACTTATATTTGTAAAAAATGAAATTTTCTGAAAGGTACAATGTTAGAGAGAAAAAATGAAAGTATTTTAAAGATTAATGTTTCATTCCTTCTGAATTATCCTTAAAACCACGAAAAATCGTAAAAAAATCCACTATCTTTCTTCTCTATCACCCAACTCTCTAGCACCCGACAGCTAACATAGCCAAATGAATTAAGAGGGAAGAAAGAAGAATAAAACAATAAGACCAATTTGCGGATGAATTGAGATATTGATCATAGAGATGATTTGTGGGGTAAAGAAGACATTGTTTTCAGCGGTTGCACAAGTGGGAATAAAAATCTCTAAAACATGCATTTGTTGGATATGGAAAGAAGACAAACATTGAGCAAATTTTTATGGACAAAATAACAAACTGGAAAAGTGTGCAACCATCATAACCCTAAGGTTGAGTACATGTACTCGATGAACTCAACCATGGGGTCGAGATGGTTGAGTTGGGAAGCACCTATTATAGAGAAAGTAGTGGAAACAGATGAAGACTATTTGACTTATTTCTACTTAGGTTACAAGGCAGTCATGTTTTCACTTTGGCTATTAAAAGAGATTATTTTTAAATATTGCCCTTGATAAAACTTGTTTTTGCATTCCTAACTTCCGATGGTCTTGTGCCTCTAAATCATAATATTATCTTTTCATTTTTGCTTTTGTGTTGCATTAAAACGTAGTTTTCATTTCTATATTGTTTTCTGAAATCTGTCTGCATTATTTTCTGGTCAGAACATTTCAAATTATAAAGAAAATAGACAGATGACATTGCTTAAAATTCTGGGTCAGTTTGGAATATTTTTTTATCCAATTATGGGTTTCAGTCTTTATTCTTTTTAAACATTGATGTGATAATGACTAATTTTAACCTTATTTTTGCTTATAATATGAAGTTAATTGAACTTGATATATATAGATGAATACAAGGGGGAGAGTTCTATGCGGAGTTTAGGATGTTGTGAAATTTGATTTATGGACTGTAAATAAGTCAACTCCAAGTAGTCAAGCAATTCATTTGCTTTGTTGTTGGGATGATTATACTTTGTGAATATGTGATTATTAATTATCAAATTAAGTTACTGTCTATTGTTGACATTATGGTGGTATATGAAGTACTGTAGTAGATGTGGTAGAATTGTGATGGGATGGCTACATGGCTGTGAAACCTAGCCCTTGTTTGGGCTCCATTAAACCAAAAATACATTTTTTTCAAAACTTATTTTCAATTACATATTCTTCAATAAAATAATATTACATGTAAATCCAAAACATTTCCTTTTAACCAGACATTCTTCAAAAAATTACTATTCCAAAATATAGTTTTCCCAAAATCTCATTAAAATAGAGCCCAAACAAGGGCTTAATTTCATGTTACTAAGAAAGAAAATTAAATGTTCCATGAAATTGAACAAACATGGTTGCCATGGACACTGTTGGGCAAACCAGACTTGAAAACTTGAACATGTTCCTTGATAGCATTTCCTTTTCCTTCTCTTGGAGGCGGGAGGTGGGTGTTATGATGTTTCTATTTAATCATTATGTGGAAAGTACAGTTTTTATGCTTTTCGTGGATGCATCAAAACCAAAAGGATGATTGAAGATTGAGTACGGGAGATCTTTAATATTCTCATGAGTCTTAACAAATACAGGAAAGACATTGTGGAATGATGGAAATTTAAGCAACAATGATGGTGCTAGACAGGAGTTTCCTAGGAATTTACTAGATACTTTGCACTTCCCAAGAAGCAAACAAGATTATCCACTTCTTTCCTTCAATTCTTTTGCTACACCGACGAGTATGGACACAAATACGGCGACACATGATTTTTCAAAAAAAGGACAGATATGTCTATTTAAATTCTTATAAATTTAATTTATATATTATATCTTCTTATCACTTTTAATATAGGACACGACACATGGCATGTTATACGCTTCCACAATGTCTCTGAAGTATCCCTTGAGTGCCAGAAGTTTAAAAAATATATAAAAATAGGACACTGTGCATGGCTTGTTGGATACATGTTTTGCAGTGTCCAAAGAATGTTGCTCCTGAATGGGACGACACTTTTCGGACATGGACGTGCTGTCTCAGTACGAGTGTCCATACTTCTTAGCCATACACACTATTTGAGTTGAGAAAGGATGAAATAATGAAATTGCCTTCATATGTTAGAAAAGGAAAGACTTACATCCCACCTTGATTAGGAGAGAAAAGTAGGAAGTAGGAAGAGAGAATGTCGTATAAAGGGCCCTTTGGAAGAGGTCCGATTATCAAATTCCTAAGTGTTGTATTTAAAACCCAAACAGTGCACCCTTTGAATTTTATATCGGACCATTGGGCAAACTGTTTTTGGCCAAAGCATGCTGTGGCCCAATGGTATGTTCGAATTTAGATTAATCGTTTATGATTTTCTGCCCAGCTGGTGTGACCCTTCATTCGAATAAGTGAAGCCTTTCCTCTCCAGTCCTCTATCTCTGTTATACCAGTACCTCTTGCAATAGTTGCAACTTTCTGCAAATTCATGGGTCATGAACGAACAGCAATTTCCAAATGCTAAAAATATGGCTTCTTATTTTATGCAATCACTAAAAATTCTAAAATATACCGTCTCCCTCTCCAATTCTTCATTTCCAGAATTTCCTTTTCCCTTCTAAGTTCGGTCGACTCCAAAAGGTTCTATTGTGTTGGGTGCACCTTCCGTTGGAATGAAAAAAATATGATCTTGGGGAGGCAATTGTTCCAGTCCTTGGAGCAGTAGAGTAAACAAATTGTCTTAAGGAGATAAAGTGAAGTCATTGGGTTGATTGGCTAATATTTAATTTATCTCTCTCTCTCTCTCTCTCTCTCTCTCTGTGCGTGCGTGCGCGCATATAATTGCCGTATAAGCATAACAATGAAACTACACAACTCTCTGTATCTTGATTTTATGATGATACTGAAGTTAAGGTGAGATACAAACTGTTTATTTGATGTGAGTTACATATTTGTATTATACTTGGCAAGGGAAAAGTTTATTTTGGCTATATGAATGATGAAACAAGGTGAAGGCATTGATTCCTCTGAATTTGTTTTCTTCCAAGCTCTTGTAGCCACTTAAACGTTATAATTGGCTGAGGACTAATTTTTAGACAATTCTGTTGTTCTGCAGGTTTTGGACCGTGGTGATAAGATAGAATTGCTGGTGGATAAAACTGAAAACCTTCAGTTCCAGGTGAGTATTATCTTCCTCTCCGCTTTATATGCCCGGAAAAGAAGAGAGTTGATTTGTATGTCAATTTGTTCAGGCTGACAGCTTTCAAAGGCAAGGAAGGCAGCTACGTCGGAAAATGTGGTTGCAAAATCTTCGCATGAAGCTGATGGTTGGAGGAGGAATTCTTATCCTAATTTGTATCATTTGGTTCATTGCTCATTGAAGTTTCAAATGTTGACAGTGTCCAATTCATGTTGCGTGTATTGACTTGTGTGTAGCCTGTTGTTATCACCATGTATGTAAAAAAGTAGTACTGCACGTTCTTGCACATCTATGACTACTATTTCCCGATCCCTTTCGTGTTTAGATTTTTGATTGAATTTGTGGATCGAAAATATTTTCTTGACCAAATACTTTTACCAAAATTATCTACCATTAGATGTGGCATTGACGGGTAGCTTGGATTGCTGTGGTATCACTCACAAAATTAAAACGGTGAATATCTACTTGCCACTGCAAATAATGATAGATAATTTTGGTGATATTTTTTGAAAATTACTTTTACTGGGTTCACTTTTTTTATGATAACTAAATTACCGTATTTCTACTTTTGGGCTGGGCTATGAGATTTTGAATTTTGGGAAATAGAATTTTAGTTTAGAACCTCACCAAAATGATTCTGGCAAAAGTTGTAATGGACAAACGGGAAACTGAGTTACGAGTCTTTATTTATCTAATCATTTACCTATTGGATGCCATAATGGCCAAATGGTGGCTCCCTATTGAGGGGGCGCTTGGGGGCCGCCATTTAGTCATTATGACACACATTAGGTAAAATATTATGTACAAATAGAATTTTTTTCGTGACTTTTAGAATTGTATTTGAAGCTGATTTGCTGCGCGGTGGATGAAACACTCGGCATACAACTGCAGCATCAAAGAAACAGTGGCAAACTTGAATCTCAAAAATGCAACACTAACAGTCCATTATATGATTTGTTGCTAAGATTTGAAGCAAAGTAGTAGAAAGAATGATAATTGACTTACAGTCCACCCTATTGCTTTTACTTGAACAGTTGAGACGCAAGGTGGATTTTGGCAGTCGTAATGTCATAATTATCTCCCACTGATTGAACATACTCATTTGATCAATACCAAGTTGTTTCAATCACAAAGATGTCAAAATCGTTTTTGCATAATCAAATATAACGAGATGTTTATTACTATATAAGATTGAAATGTATCTAACTGCGATGTCATTTTCGAATTGAGCATTGATATCACTTTGTACCATGCACACACCAATACCCTGCCTCCAGACCTGTTCTTGGAGGATGTAATATTACCATTCTGTTTGATTCTGATGATGAATGTATTTTATCACCAATCTCTATTAGGTTTTATACAGATAATTAGCGATTGCAGAGATGATTTTTCTGACAGATATTTTGGAGGAAATGCATATTGATATATGAATAATATTGCTTTATGTAATGGATTGAAGATTATTTGGATTTCAGATTTGAAATTTTTGATTTGGGTCTATAATGAAGAAACTGGATTTTGGGGATATTGGGCAAGAATTGGAGAATGCGATGAGCATGAGGCTTGTTTGGTAGATTGATTTTAGCTTTCATATATATTAATTATGGGAGTGAGGATATTTTCAGATTTTCAATTATACTACATATATTGCAGTATTTTTTTTATTAAAAAAACATTGTAATATAAAAAAAGATTTTTTTTTTATTATTTTTTTATTTTTTGTGTATGTGGTGAAATTTCCACAAATCTAAAAAAATTGTTAGGATTATTTTCTGGAACCCATTTATCTCGTGGAGTCCAATAAAGAGTTAGATAAGATTTTTATAATAGTTTTATCTTAATTTTTTTTATCTGTAGGAATTGTTAAGCAGCTATGTATTTATGATTTTGAGACTTTTTTGTATGAAACTTTTTAAAAAGAGTAATGCTATATGTAGCCCCACTGGGATTACAACTCCAGTCTGGTGGCGTTAATGTGGCATTAAATGATAGGTGAAATTAAAAAATAAGTCATTTAATTTCACCTTTTATTTAACTAGTAATTTAGAGCCACATAAACTGGGGTTGTAACTCCAACGGGGCTAAGTAGCATTACTCCTTTTAAAAAGTATGTATGAACTTTTATAAATTTATTAAGTAGGAATTGTCTAGTTAGAAATTTGAAAATTATCTAGTTTTTGGGAACTTGAAAATTTTATAGTTGTAGGAATTATTAAGTAACTTGGAAACACTATTTAATGGATATCATCTTTAAATTTATGAGTAAGTTCTTATACACTCCAATTAAATCTTTATTTCACTATTTTCAAAAATCATTTATTGTTTTTCTATAACGTTTTAATTATAATAAATTTTGTTAGATGTAAATAGCTGAAATATTCACATATAATTTGAATAATTTAAAAAGTGGAACTCTGAAATTTGTAACTTATTAAATGCTATAATTATAAAATACAAATATGGAGTAAGTTTTGCTCCCAAAATGTTGAGAGTCATATACATACTCTATATTAAAAAATTTATGTTAAAAAGTTTATTGATACTTAATTTCAAAAGTTGACTTTTTTAAAATAAAGAATATTTAAAATGTCTATTGAAGATATTTAGAAGAATAATGCTATTAATTATTAATTAGTAGAGATCATCACCGCCGGTTCAAATGATAGTGATCCCCTTAATTACTGACTTATAATATTAGAGCAATTTTGAAAATAATCGCATGGACCTTTGTGACTCATCATTTTCAATTAGTTTCAAGGTCAACACTAGAAAATGGTTAATTTAACACTTGTATATATTTTGGACCCAACAAAAACCATAGGTACAAAATTTACTTGGCAATATGAACCAAGATCAAAATCACAAAATATATAAAAGAACGAAAAACCCCATTGAGTAAAGGACTTAAAATTTGATTATATTGTTAGTTTAGAATAAAATTAAACCATATTTAATTAAAATTATAATAGAATCAAGAATAATATTATATAGTACCAATGGTAGGTGACATTCAAATTAAATGCATTTTGATTTATTCGACAATGAATCTGTGGGATCTTATACCAGTTTGCCACCTACAGTGGTACTAAGAACGATGCAACATAGCATTAATGTGGAGTCAATCGTAAAAAAAAAGTGCAATTGACTAATTTACTAGTATCATAATTACACAATACCTAACACTCATGTTTAGCTACTAAGCATAAGTTTTAAATCGAGTTTTTTTTTTTTTTCATGTTTAAAGTTGGTTAGTATATTACATAATGATAAATTAACGATTATCCTACACAAGAAATTCTTATTTTAAGTAGACACTTGATAAGGACAGTCCAAAACTTATATGAATTTATCATCATTTTTTTCACTTTTCTTAAGTGATTTGATTTTTAAGTTGATCTGGAATAAAAGTTGGCTAGATTACTAGACTTATTAATTTAATATATATTTTTATTTTGAACAATATAAATTTACCCAAAATGTTTGAGTCATGAGAAGAGTAAGTTTACAACTCAATTTCTATTTTGTTTTGAATAAATTTGCTATAGACACGAATCAACAGGTGTAGTGGGATATCTAACAATTTTGACACTTCCGTAAGGCCATCATCATTTGTCCCTTAGCTATTTATTAAACCAAATGAATATAAACGATGTCGGTACTTTCAATTAATTACGTCAAGTCAACTTCTATTAACGGTCACTATTTTTATCGAAAACTTAACTTATTAAGACAAAATTTAACTACATAAACAATTTCCGATTTCTCAAAATGGAAAATAACGAATTAACGACTCAACTTACTCAACGGAAAATAACTAATTAATGATTACTCAAAATAACTAGTCGTTGAATTTGACAAGTACTTCCATGATGGAACTCAAACTTCTTCTCTTTGATTCAATAACTAACGAATTACACTTCTCTTGTAAATTTAACTAATGGAGGACTAAAAAATTCCCTGCTACGAACCCAGATCATTTGAAATGTGAATTAGGTTTTGAATGAAAAAAGGGAATTGAGAGAATGCATAAATGTTGCTGCAACTATAGAGCTTTTATATTCAAAATTAGGGTTTTGTTCACTTTTGTGTTAGGCCTTGGAATATACGATTATCTCCAGTTATTTCCTCTTCTTTTTTCAGTCGAACGAGCTATTAATTATTCCAACTAGTTCCATTTATTTTTTTCCATCAGAGATTTCTAGTCTGGTTTTCAATTGCTAATTACCAGAACATTCATATCTCCTTCCAAATCCTTTTGAATTGAATGGTAGATTGCAGTCCTTAGTCAATTTTGGTTAGTACATACACAAAGAATTATAGATACAAACACACCAATGGATATAGAAGAAAAGTTCATAAGAGATCCTTCAATGAGGTTTAAAAAAAAGCATTATTCATTTAAACATTGCAATACATGAAATGAAACCCTAGCGAACTGGATTCTGCTCGGAAATTAATTACTAACATCACAAGAACACGGATTTTACAGCAAGATGAAACCCTAATTATTGGTTGCTACCACTGTCAGATCTTCATCCTACTTCTCGTCCTCCTCGCCCTCCTTGCCCTCCTTGTCCACAGGCTCATTTTTCTTCTCCTTGTCCTCCTCCTCCATCTGCAATTCTACTTCATCTTTTGAATCATCACATAGAAGAGATAACTTGAACCTCCTCTCATCCCAGGAACCAAATGAGTTATTAAAATTGATTTCCACTCCATCAAGGACAGATGCACCTTCATTTCCGTCGAAGGTCTGGTAAATCAAAGGCTCATCGCTTTTCGAGCGCTTCAAGGAAGATACCGGAGCAGCTGAAAGAAGCTTCCCCTTGTAACTCGTACCCGAGTTGTTGTCACTTTTTGACAACAAATGCTTGGCAGAAATCCTCTTCTTCTTCTCCTCCTCCTCCTCTTCAGCACGGGAAGAATTCAGATTGTAACTCTCAGAAAGTTCAGAAGAAAAGCTGGCGAAAGCAAATGGTGAAGGTGGTGGCGTTGCCATTGTTTGAACAAAAGGATAATCGGACTCTTCTCAAAATCAGACTGGGTATATTTGAAGAAGCTGAGCTTTTGAAACTTTTCCTTCTTCAAATTATCACTCAGACTGTTGTACTTATATCTTGAGCCACTGGTAGGGAACAAAAGGGTTTGAAAAGGTGAATGGTTTTGGTGAATAGGACGAGGATTCTGGCAGAAGACAGCAGCAGATAACTGCTTGTTTAGGTGGGTTGTTTAATGTGATTTGGGGTGTATGGAGACGTAGAGATGGCGTAGAAATTTCACATACACAGGTAGGACTACTGAAGTCACAGTAGACCAATGAGCATATAAATTTCAAATTTATTTGTTTTCACTTTTCATACAGATAGGAAAGTAATTGCACAAGCATTTAAAAAATTAGATAACGATTACAATATTCAATTTTGTGAAAGTAAATTAACTTCATCTGCCATCTCTAGAATTTTTTTTTCCATCAAACAAATTAGAATTTTCTGAATACTTAAGGAGTATCCATCATAGACAGCTTCTAAATAAAAATAATTTCACTTTAGACTGTTGGAAAATCAGCAGTAGATAATATCGTAGAATAATAAAAAGCAGAAAAAAATTATTCAACGATTGAGATTTTTCACATAACGATGTCCTAAAATGAAATCAAATGTCGTAAACTACTAATACCTCTTTAGATAATCATTTATAGGATAGAAGGATCGAACCACTTATCCTGCAATCTCAAAAGATATCCAGAACTCTCAAGTTTACTTTAGAACAAAATATATGTAAAATAATTCATAACTCGTTTTTTACAAATTACTTAAGATCAATATGATTTTTAGTGTATTTTTCTAAAGAAAATAAGTTTCATATATAGTTAGAAATTATAACTCAACTCCTAGTAAGTCAGAATTAAATAAAAAAACAACAATGATTTTTATGATTTCAATAAATTATCCAGTAACTTTCCAACTGCTATATTTTATTGACTTGTTTTTATTCGCTACTTTGAAAAAAAAAAATAGAAAAGGATTAAAATAATAATAATAAATTATTTTAATAAAAAAAGCCCCAAAAACCAACATCTAGTGTTCAATCATAGACATTACAATTCTGTAGATAAAAGAAATAAAATAAGTATATGTATCATTCTTGAGTACGAAATAAATCAGGCTTGTGTGTCTTTCGATTTGAACCTTGACTTCGTATATGCTATTGAATTTGCCAACAATAGAGTTAATTATAGTTGCAAACTAAGACAATAAATGCACATATGACTTGTAAGATCATCATTGAGTTCTCTGGGCTGTACTTATTTCGGCTATGAATTTTTCCATTTTCATTGAGCGCTACAGAGAATTAGCCTTAATTCTTCTAGGAAGAAGCCCTACTTTCAAACTAAAATATGTGCTTCTATCAAGAATGCAATGTATCTAAGCACACCATTGAATAAATATAAAAAGTATTAAGAGCCTTGGCTCATCGTCCAATCGATATAGGGAGTGATTTGGAATAAATATAAAAAGCATTAAGACCATTGAACCTTGTTTGTGGGGACTCCATTTGCAAGGTTGGATTTCAATTCTAGGTGATCTAATTTCCAATAGACTTTAACCCCCATCATGTTCGATGTTTTGTAAACTAGCTCTGTAGCTAATCATTTGGTTAATTGATCAACAATATTCTCATTGACTTCACATAGCCAATTGTTATGACCCCATCCTTAAGCAGTTGACACACAATAATGTGCCCCATACCAATGTGTATAGATTTTCCATTGTATGACAAACTTTGGGCTCTTGAAATAGCTGTTTGACTCTCACAATCGATAGAAATAACTGAAAGTAGTTTAGACCACAAAGGAACATCTACGAGAAAATTCTTTAAACCATTCAGCCTCATTATCTACCTTATTTAAAGCTATGAACTCAAGCTCCATAGTAGATCTCATAATGTAGGTTTGTTTAGTGGATTTTCAAGATACGGCACCACCTGCTAAAGTATACGCATATCCACTTGTAGATTTACCTCATTAGTATTTGAAATTCAATTAGCTTTACAATAACCCTCAATTACAGCAAGAAATTCTATATAATGTAACCCCCCAATCCAAAGTATATCTCAAATACCTTAAAACTCAAATAAGTGAATCCACTGTTCACTAAAAAGATTATTGGTGTACCTGCTAAGTATATGAACTACATATGCTATATAATTAGGTCTTGTACAATTCATGAGATGAATGAGACTGCCAATCACACTTACATATTCTAAAGCAAAAACACTAGGGCTTGAATATTTTCTCAATTGACGGCTTACGTCATAAAGTATTTTAACAGGAATACAGTTATATTGATAAAACTTCTTAAATAGTTTCTTCATATAATGAGATTGGGTCAACGTAATTCCATCGAAATGTTTTACTATTTTAATTTCTAAAATAACATGAGCAAGACCCAAAATTTTCATATCAAAATACTTTTTCAAAGATAATTTAGTCTTATCAATCACATCTACATTAGTTCCCATAGTCAACTTATCAACGACATATAAAAATATAATCACACCACAAATATTTAGGCATATATGCATTTATCAACTTCATTTATCGCACAACCACTAGATGTGAAGACAATATCAATTAAAAAGGGCTGATTAACAAGTGTATGTATTTTGGACCTAATCAAAACCACGGGCGGAAAATTTTACTTGGAAATATGAACCGAGATAAAAAGCACTAAATGGATAAAAGAAAGAAAAATCCCAATTAATAAGGGACTTAAAAATATGATTATGTTTTTAATTTATAATAAAATTAAACATATTTAATTAAAATATAAAGGAATCAAGAATAATGCTACATAGATCCAATGGTAGGTGACATTGGTATGTGTTTTAATTAATTTGATAATGAATCTATGGGGTGTATTGTCAATTTGCCACCTAGAATGGTACTAAGTACAATACTACTGGAGGCGGGACGGTGGAGGACCCTTAAGGTTGGGGTTTAACCTTTTTTT